>OY804577.1:39662962-39924115 GCA_963680875.1 Bathymodiolus brooksi
GGTTTTTATGTTTTAAAAACATTCATTTTTATGTCGGCCGTTGATTGGGTTTAAAATTTGTTTAATTCATGTGTTTCTAATACACGGACCAATCCTGCAGGATACGTTATAAGTCCGGAAATGACTCAGTTTCATAGAAGGCCGACCGATTCCTGATTAGAAAAGGTTTCTTGCAGTCGCTGCCAACAAACAAGCATTGATACAATTTCTTGCCGAATAGATTGTGCAACACTATCGTTTATCATCTCTTGAGATGTCATCCGGGGAAGTTCCGTATCTTTCTGGTGCTTCTAATCATTGCCAAGAAAATCTGCAGAGATGGAGTCTCCGATTGCCAAGAGTTATACTGTACACATGAAGAGGCGGACACTCGTATGATTTTACATGCTATCCATGCAGACAAAACGTTCGGTGAAAGTGGAATCAAAGATCGGATCATTGTTAAATCGCCTGATACAGATTTCTTGATTCTATGCATCCATTACTTTCCTTCAATGCAACATACACAGGAATTATGGTTTCATACGGGTTCTATCACAAACACCAAGGATGGGCGTTTTCATTCCCGTACATTCGATCTGTAGCATCCTCAATCCTGTTTTATGTAACATTTTACCAGCCGCACATGCCATCACAAGATGTGATTCCACATCATCCTTGTTCGGGATTGGCAAACGAACCGTTTTTAAAGTACTTAAAGACAGTCCAGAAAACTTTAGAGATTTGTCCACCCTTGCAGACTGTGACACTGATAAATCTATAGATGCCGCCAGTAAACTTGTTTGTCGACTGTACGACCAAAAAGGAAAACTGAAGGAAGATCACGTCGATCTTAACAAATTAAGGGTAAGGTTAGCGACACTGAGGGATGCATGTTTGGCCAAACTTCCACCCTGTGAAGCCACCTTCACTCAGCATGTTTTGCGATCTTCACTACAGATAAATATTTGGATGACTGCCTATGTTGCAAAACCGCCAATGAAGTCTGCAGTGCTATTTGGATGGGAAGACAGGAATGGATTAGTTCCAGTTTATCGTTTCAAAGGCCAGATGTCTTCTGATTTTTTGCAAGACCTTGTTTGTACTTGCAAAGGAAAATCTGTGTGCATGAAAGGATGCATTTGTTTTGAGCAAAGTCTATCTTGCACAGACCTTTGCCCTTGCCAAGCTGGCGACTTATGCCGCAATGAAAATACCCACCTAGCAATATCTAGAAATACTGATGAAGATGATGACATATAATCTTTTTTTTTTTTTTTCATCCAGTCTCCATCTATTTCACCGAATAAAACTGTTGTTATCAAAACTATGATTTCAGATAAAACAGTTTTTCATTTCCAACATTGTGACCATCAACTCACGTTAGTCATAGTTGTCCAGTTACCACGACTTCCCGTTGACGTCTTTTGTTTCATTGAGACTTGGTCTAATGTCTGTTTTAGGCAAGCATCACTGTTTTCTGTGCTTAGTAAACTGAGACAAGTTCATACGTACTATGTGTTTTTCGGTAAATAGCAGTTTCATTTGTTGCAATGTTTTTTAAGGTGTTCTTTTTATATGTTGTGGTGGTTATGTCGTAGCTTGTTTCCGTTTTATGTTTTTTCTGGAATTTGCCCAGTCTCCGGACTATGATTTCTTTAACATTTTCTATGACTTGTTCCTTTGTTCCTTCGGTATACTACTGCCGATGTTTCAAACAAACAAACAAAATTAAAAAAAAAAAAAAAAAAAAAACAACCTGCCAGTGGACTCTGACCTTGACGTGGTTGGTGGGCTTTCAAACTAACAAGAGAACACTTTCTTATTTGCCAAACACCTGAGATATATGGAGTGTTCAGAGTGGTTTGTAGCCACACATCGTCCAAACGCATAATATGTCCATAGACCTTACGTTTTTAAACAAATGGCGTTTGACCTTTCCATAAATTGGCATGTTTTTGCACAGAATATTCGTTAAGTATTGATTGACCCTACAATGAGATGTTGCAAACACATAAGCCATTAAATTTGAATTTTGGTACCTTTTACGAAGTTTGAGGTGAATAGATATTTTACCAGTAATTAGTCAAAGTGTACCATAACTGAAACATGTTTTTTTTAATCCGTCCACCAGTTGTCAAATGTTAAGGGTTAAAAAATAATTTGAAGGTTTCCTTTAAATGAATATCAAATAAAAATGAGAAATGTTCAAACTATGACAGGTCAAGGTCACTTTTATTTCTCATATATACGAAAATTGTAAAATGGCATTTTTTTTTAGAAAATGACCTTTTGCTATATATTCAAACAATGTAAAATAAAAAATAAGCATAAAATAATAAAATATTAAGCTTAACAAATAAAATTGGCATTCCAGTTTAAAGTTCTTCACAGTCTTGTCGAAGAAGGGAGCCTTTTAAAACTTGTGGTGTGTTAGTTCCAATTTTTAGATCTTGACCTTTGACCCCAATTTAAAAAAAACGTGACCACAATACATAGCGACGACATCTTTATTTTGATGTGGCTTGTTCTCCTCATTCCAACGATGTATCATACAGGTGTGTGTAATTCCGTTAAGGCAAATTCGCAAAAATCTTTCGTCGGGCACCCTACCATTAAAGGACTTTATCAAACAGAATCATACAGTTTACATGTAATGCAGTTAATACGCATTTAAGCCACAGAATAATATTTCTATTTTACACACCTTGTGGTGTGGGGTCGCTATTGTGCATGCGAAATATTAATTGCAAACCCCATTGACTGGCTATTTGCTGCCTGTCTAGAATATTTTTTTTTTCTCGATCGACAGTTCAGAAGCTAGAAAACGATATGATGAATAGTGTCTGTCAATCATGCAAACAATAACTTATGCACATGACAGAACGCATTTTCAATGCACTACATACACAAACTGTTGATCCATCATTTGTCCATTGGAGGTTGATTTAAGAGAATGGAACTGATAGAAGTTAAAAGTTTAATTTGGGCGCAAAAGGGGAAACTTTATATTATTTATGAAAATGTGATGTAACATATGCGCCAGGGATATTTCCCAAAATTCTTTCAAAATGATATAAACTGTTAATATCTTCCTGGCATTGATGAAACCAGATATATTCGTGGTAGCCCATCACAAAATACTGTCAGTTCCCTTTTAGCGCTCTCGCTAACATTAAATTTTTCCAAAATAAATAACAAATCTTTAATTTTTTGTCTTTCTTCTTCAGACAAATCTTGGTATGAAGATTTGCTGGACGACGGATTGAAATCGACTTTAACAGTCTGCCCATCAGTACTTTCTAATTTTAAGTACTGGGGTACAAGGCCATATGACTCTACAAACCAAAGCGCAGTTTCAAGCTTCGATTTAAATTATTTTAATTTCCTTGATTTGTTATTTTCGATAATTAACGCCTCTCCCTCTTACGAACATATGTTTATAATTAAAACACACTAAACAAATTAATACAAATAATTAAATACATATAAAATCATAGAAATAATTCATAAAATATCATATTGATTCAAGAAATTTACATTTTTTATTTCAATAGTCCGTTTTTGTTATGGTCCGTTTTGGTAGTGGTCCGTTTTGGTTATAGGATGAAACATCCGGTAACGAGTGTCAATATACGTTCGTGCTATATTTGCATTCCCTAGCTTTCTATATATAGTTGGACCGTTGAGCAAATTGACATATACACATGTACTGTACATATTTCTTCTGCTGAAGGCTACACAAATACGACTTTTTGCATTTTGTGTGGTATTAATTCAAAGCATAGTGATATTTAAAAAAAAGAGGGGTACATATTAAAAATTATCACCAAATTATATGTCTCACGCAATGATGACATCACAAGTTTTTGTTATAAGGGTCTTATAACAATATTGGTTGTGATGATGATGATGATGAGGAGGAGGAGGAGGTGGACAGTGATGATATGGAATATACTGAGGATGCTATTGACAATATGATCTTAGAATTTTCAGGAGATTAATATAAACATGAATCCAAAATAAAGTGTCTTTTTGTGTTTTTTACTTGCATTCTGGTCTTACCTAATGCATAATTGACATGTCAACATAATATTTGGTACATCATCATGTTTTGAGTTTTGGTGGTTTGAATTAATGGTCATTAATGTAGTTTTCAAATTCGGGCCTGTAGAATTGCTGGTGGGCCTGTAAATATTTGAACTTACAGGCCCGGTGGGCTTGTAAGGTAAAAAGTTAAGCGTGAAGACTGCTTAGGATCGGATATTTTCACAGAAATCTACACACGTACACTGAATGACATTTTTCAGTGTTGTCAAAAACAAATAAAATAAATAATATTTATTTCCAATTTTTGAGAGAGAAAAAAAAAGAATTATCAATTAAAATCGATCTCAAGTTTAAATCCAAAACAACAAACAGATCTAGTAAACAATTTTCCAGAACAAATGTCATCATTAGCCATTCTTCCACTTTTGAGGTTAAAAAAAGGGGGGTCCTCGTCACGGTTCATCAAAAGTATTTTTACTGATCAATTGAAGGCACGGTAAATACATTTTTCTGATCACATTTCACAAAAATATGTAACCCAATGTAATTGATATGGTATTTGTTTTTGCCATTTTTACATACTAACTAGTCGGGTCCATTTTGTCAACAATTGAACGGTGAATGTAATATTGACATCGGGTTGAGAAAAAAACCCAACAAAGAACAAACACAGAAGATCACATTGAAAAAAAAAGGTTCATAAAAACGTAGACGAGAGGCGTATATCATAAAGAATGTAAAATAAATTTGACTGAAAATGATTCACGGACAATGTCCCCATCACGATTCACGGCAAAAAAAAACAAACAACAAAAATATTGGGGGAAGAACAATTCACGAATTACGGAAAACCAAAAGCCCCCACCAATTTTTTTTCAATTACACCTCTCTTTAACTTACTTGCACTGCGCAACAAATTAAATCCGAAATCAATTCTGATGGAATGCTTGTTTTTTTCTCCTCAAATTTTTTGTATAGCATTTATTTATTTACATTTGTATTTAAAATCTGTCTATTTATCCAAAAAGGGGAAATACTATTTTTCAAATTGAATAGAGGAAAACTTCATGACAACAAACAAAAAATCTAATGTAATTTCAATTGGCGATCATATTTATCCACTGGATAAAACTTTATCCGTATGATATTAGACTGGACAAAGTTGTCCAGGATAAATCATATTTGTCCAGTGGATAACTTTTGAACAACCACATTTATCCAGTGGACAGAAGTTGTTTTGAACAACCAGGCCCAGCTGTTTATGTACTCTTTGAACTGGTCAAATGAGGTCATAATTCTGGTCTCATTTGGTAGTGAGTTCCATACCTGTGCTGCCTCATATCTGAAAGATTTTTTTACCATAGTTTGAAGTTCTGGGTCTGGGTACCTCAGCAGTATTCGTGTATCTGAAATTATATGAATTGTTTTTAATTATAACAGGATCTTGAATGGAAAAGGGCTTTTTTTATTGATTATTTTGAATAAGCGCTGTCTTGAAAAAAGAACAACTTTTCATCACGTGAAGCGAAAATATAATACATATAAGACTGATGATAGCAGACACAAACTATTACTAGCAAGTAAAGAATATAAAACTGCTATGAATCAAAACTTTCAGGACTATCAGTTCAAATCTGAAAATGATTTGGGGAATTCTTGTGAGTCACAACCCAAAGAGTTGTGAAAATTATTAGATAAGATGAACTCGTCGTCTGAAAATAATATAGATATATTTATTAATGAGTTATATGAATATTTCAAAATTTAAATACTGACAATGAAATCAGTGATACTAATTTTGAACTCCCAGATTGCGATGATGAATTTGTAGATGAAATTTTGAATGGTAAACTAACAGAAAATGAAGTTCTTTTGGCAGCCAAATATATGAAAAATGGGAAAGCTCCTGGGTATGATATGGTTGTAAATGAATATATAAAATCTACCATGCATTTATTTCTGCCATTATACGTAGAACTATTCAACAGAATACTAGACAATGGTGTTATTCCCGAGTGTTGGACTTTGGGTATCATTCTTCCTATATATAGAAAGAAAGGGGACCCAAAAAATCCAGATTCGCATCGAGGCATAACACTTGTATCCCCCATTGGTAAATTATTCACAACTATTATTAATACTAGACTCTCTAAATATGCTGATATAGCGGAGATCATACCGAATATTCAAGCTGGATTTCGTAAAGGGTACTCTACTTTAGATAACATATTTTGTCTGCATCTATTAATAGATATTTATTTGTCTTTAGGAAAAAAAACTGTACTGTTTGGAGATTAGGATTATGGCAAAAACTGGTGAAAAGTAATATTACTGGTAGAATACTCAAAGTTATATTTAGTATGTATAGTAGTATAAAATCATGTGTTAAAGCTGGGAACGAGACATCAGGGTTCTTCTCATGCGATATTGGGGTGCGTCAAGGGAAAAATGTATCATCATTTTTATTTGCAGTTTTTCGGTCGGATCTTCTTGAGGATTATTTATGCAGTCATAACATGACAGGTCTTCAAACACTATCACAGAAATGTCTTGAAAATTTAAAATTGTATATACTATTATTTGTGTTACTATATGTAGATGATATTATTTTATTAGCTGAATCTGAGTCTGATTTACAAAATTTCTTAAAAGTTTTTGAAAGTTATTGTTGATTATGGAAACTGAAAGTTAATGTTGAAAAAAACGAAAATATTGATTTTCACGAAACGTAAAAGGGGAAACGTAAAAGGGATTATGATAATGAATTGAATATTATGGTACAAACATTGAAATAGTTAGTTCATATTCTTATTTGGGGATATTATTCATTTATAATGGTAATTTTACAATCGCTAGAAAGAAATTATCTGAGCAAGCTCAGAAGGCTCGTTATGCTCTTTATAGGAAACGGAGAAATATCTCAATTCCTATTGATCTCCAACTTAAATTATTTGATTCTTTGATTGAACTCATATTGTTGTATTCATGTGAAATTTGGGGATTTGAATATTTGGCCATTCAGAACTTAAGGGGTAGTGCAAGGAACCAAAAACCTTTTTCTTTGTCAACTTGCAAAATATAGAGAGAAAAAAATTAGAGTCCAGGCCCCCCTTTTTAAAAATTCTGGATCCGCCACTGAACAACTTAGCAGCTTTAGCGACAGCTTACATAGCGTAACCGCCATCGAAATTTTGAACTTAAAAATAAATTGGACTAAATTCCCGTAGAAAATATGGACCAAGCTCAATTTCAGTCAAAGACATTTCTATGGACCAAACAACATAAGACATCGAGATTCCTCTAAAATTTTGTAACTTTAAAATTATGCTTACCATCTCCTGACTTTCTTTTCAACGAACCCGTTTTCAGTCAGTTTTTTTTAGAGACACGACTTGAGTGCTATCATGACGCTAAATGACAATATACATTGCATCAGGACAAGAACAGGGCTAAGATGGAAACGTGTGAAAAGGATGATGTATGCCTTAAATCATCGGGTGTTCGATAAACCTGTTAGATGTCTGATGTCTTTGAAGTCAGTTATGTCTTTCATCACAACGATGTCGGTAGACTTCAAACGGTAACCGTAGAGATTATACGAATTCATTCTGCGGATATCGTTTCTATCGGAATAGAGATTTATATTTCATATTTAAAAAAAAAAAAAAATCGTCAATTTCAGTATGATGCATTTGCCTCATTTGCCTCAATGTAGTTACGGCCATGAATGAGCTGTAACGTGTTAAATGTTGTGTAGCATTCTCCTTACACAAGACACTCTTTTGCGTCACATGGTAAGGACGAGATATATATATATATTCAAATTGAATTATATGGTGTTGAACTAGCGGACGTCCACTTCAGCTTATTATTAATAGAACGTTCTACTTGTCAGTATCATATCGTTCTACCTATTATCGATGTATTTATCTTGTCCATTTTACGCTGAGCGGTTCTGTTAATAATGTTAGTCCTGGTAATACAGTTCATAAATTCATTCCGAGATCGATATCATGTGTTGTAATATTTGGCTTCCATTCATTCATAGGAAGAATTTTGCTGGATCAATAAAAGATATATATTCTGTACGCTATGGATGGTGATTATTGATAAATGTCTTATACATTAGTTATACTCTTGACCTTTATCATATGTCAGATTCATTCAATTGATTAAAGGTTTGTTTGATGGCCTACGGCAGATTTGTGGACATATGTCAGAAAAAAATCAAACATTGTCAAAAACATATATTTTGACAAACGAAACATAAGTGAAAATAAGACAACCGATGTACTAGTTTTTCACAAATCTTAACGTAATCACACCCGAAAACCGATTACAGTTATCTCCCTTTACTTATGGATAAATCCAAGTTGTAACCTGTTATCGTTCGACAAGAAAAACTACTATACGGCGACCGGTCGATAGTAAAAATAAACACATTGTGGGAAGAAATATATACATTGTACGTCAGTGAGGAAGGAATAAATGTAGTCTGTCTTATCTGTATAATATGGAGGGAATGTTCTATCAATATTATGTTTTTATTTTCCTTGGAATGTTGGCCGTTTCGCGGCTGGTCTCAGGTGAGATTATATATATACATGTAGTATTATAGTGTATATTTACAGGTATATATCCTATTACCATAATATTTTGTAGATATGATATTAAATCAACAATAAATCACGATAATCTTGAAAATGATTATTATTATAACTTTTAAAATTTTGGATCTTGAACTTGATTATAATTATTGAGTGACCAACTAGATCTATATTAGGTCTCTTCATTGAAATTTAGTCAACCGTGTATTAACAAGGACGTAAGGACATATATACGTCCTTGGTATTAACAAAAATTTCGTATCATATTATTCTAGATTTAAAATACATATAGCTATAGAATAAATAATGACATAAATTTTACCTTTAAAGTCGCACAAGGTTCAATTTATAATTTAGTGTGTATGTGCGGCGTTTTTATTTTGTTTTGTTGTTGTTCTTATTTTTTCTTTGGGGGGAGGGGGGGGGGTGTGAAGTAAAGGTGTTATGTACGTCAATACGTTCTTTCTATATAGGCCTTCATCTATTAACGTAGGAGGCTCTATATACCTCAAGAAATTACGATATGGGAACTCTCTATCAAACAAACTTGCGCCCAGAAATTAAGTCAGATATAGTATTAATATTTCAAAATCCACGCAATTGATGAACTAAACAAAATCATTATCCCTCAAACTGAAAAAGAAAATCCCCTTCACTCCGTCTTCAACATGTTATATTAAAATAAGAATCACATGAAGAAAGAAATTTTCTCTTACAATTGAATTAATAATAACCAAAGATTATTCGTCCATCACAGTATATATATTCAGCAGTTATGAACTCATAAAATGTTAAAGTGCAGTGCTGATCATTTGATGATGATAAAGGCTGGGCTTCTTTCTCTTAAAACCGTATTGCGGTCACCAATAGGATGCAAATATTAATCTGACAAGTACTACGCTAAATTTGACGAAAAATCACATTACATTTATGAGAACAGCTATTAGTTTAACCCTCTAGTGCCCAACCCCCATCAACATTAAGACAAATTATGTTATTGAATAAAAGTAAGTATTTAGGATATGTCTAATACAAATCAGTGTTTGTTTTAGGTTTTTCACTCGTTTTTCGGAAAATATGAATTGTAGCATATCTGCTACATCGGGAATCAGGATGTGATGTATCAAATGTGCTACATACATAACTAATTCAGGAATACTGTTTTTCAGCAACAAAATACATAACAGGAAACATGCAAAAATGAAAAATAAAATGTATTAAAATTCACAAATGTATACTAAATATCCGAATTGGTGCAGTTGGATTTTTAAACTGATGATTGTCTATTGACCAGTACTTTGTAAAATTTTGTTTATTGGTTTGTATTATTGAAACTTATTGCATCTAAGTGTTATTTGACGGGTACATACGTACAGTTCACATCAATATTGAATTAAAAGCAGAAAGCAATAAAGTCATTTCTGTCCTTGCTCAAACACAAGTGCATATGGCATCGAAAGCATTTTGAGAAAGAACTGCTTACCTTTCCGGAGCACCTGAGTTCATCCCGGTTTTTAGTGGGGTTCATGTTACTCGTTCTTTAGTTTTATATGTATGTTTTGTAGGTCATTGTTTGTCCTTTTGTACTTTTCTTTTGGCCATTACGTTGTCTGTTCTTCTTCGATATACAGATTCTGATTACCCCTTTGGTATCTTCAAACTCCTCTTACATATGAAAATCCATCGCAACCAAATAATTAACATCTCTGTCTTTTCTCATCACATATCGGATGGTGGTTTGTTCCATCTTTTCTAACTATATCTACAGGCCTTTTCATAGGTCATCCTGTTGGTGGCTTGACAGGTGGCGAAGAAACCAGGGTTCTGTCAATTTACACTTTTATTTCCACTAATCCATCTGCTATTTCACTTGCAAAAGCACATAACTTCATTGGCTTTTTCTGAAGCCATGCACAGTGCCATTTGTAATATGCAGTTTTTTTTATTGTGTGTATTTTTGATTAAGCATTTGGATGAAATAACAAATGGGAGGTTTGGGCGCCATTGAAACCGGTTTAACTCTATACTACCACTTCACTTTTGTGAGAAGTGCCTGTACCACGTCAGGTTGTCTCCACTTTATGTGTATACCTTTATGTCTGATGTGTTTGGTGGGTGGGTAGATTCGTAGTGGTTATGGTGTCAGTGTGCTTGGATTGTCTGGTGTTTAATGTGGAGTAACTACTGTTATCTGCCTTTTTTAAATTTCTATTTTCTAAATTATTTCCCTTTGATATTTTCGTGATTACCAATGTAGCATATTTGATACATTCCACTTTAATGATCAATTCCTTGAATTCCGAAACAAATTCATCTGTTATATTATGATTAAATTAAAAAAATTTATGAAAACATTATCTAAAAAACCATATTCTGAATCTGTTATTATCTGTATGATCATATAATTTTATTTTCCCATCAGTGATATTTGTACCACTCATATTTTATGGAGGTTGACATTTTCGTTGGTACACAGAAGAAGTTCATGTAGCAAATATGCTACGCGGGGCACTAGAGGGTTAATACAGAAACAAAATGTAATTCAAACGGACTTACTAATTTTAGGAAACGGTATAAATAAGAGAAGAAAAAACATGGACATTCTATCGCCTACAGTTGTATACAAATAATCATCACATACCATTAAGCGTACGGAAAAGATTCAACAATTGCACATGGAATTTTTCTGATTGTGTACACACTTACACATCAATTAATCTCTTAGTTGTATATTCTATGGTCTGTCGGTGCTTATTAATAGCATTGTAATCAACTAAATATTTTCTGATCAAACGCATTGTTGCCAAGAGCTTTGAAACTTTTCGTCAATACTGATTATGTCGTCTTATAACCCAGGTAATGATATCGACCCCTCAGGGAAACAAAGTAAAGAAATGTATACTCTAAATAAAACCTCATTATTTCTTATAGCAAGTGAATAGAAGTAATGACAAAAAACAGACGTATGTACACACAGTTTTAGCTCACCTGGCCGTCTTCGTCCGTCCGTCCGTCGTACATCGAAAATTTTCAAATTTAAATCTTGTCCTCTAAAACCACTGGACCAAATTAATCCAAATTTGGCTGCGATGGTCCTTTGGAGGTCATCTTTCAAATTTGTTTCCGACAGCCCCGCCCTCCATTTAAGATGACTGCTGTTACTAAAAATGGAAATTTCTTCAATTGCTGCTTTATTATAAATAAAAAGATAAGCTCAAATTGTAACTGCAGCTACATGGCAAAGCGAAGTTTAACATATATTCCGGTTTTTTCTGTGAAATTTTTCTTTCAGCCGATTAATACCGAATATGCAAATTAGGCATATTTTGATAAAAGATCACATTTAAATCTTCTCCTCTGAAACTTCTGAAACAAATAAAACAACATTTGGCTGGGATGGTCCTTATGCGATCCCTTTTCATAATCGATATCCCCACCATCCATTCAAGATGGCTGCTCCCATTTTTATATCCTAGTTAGCAATGATAATTAAAAAAAAATGTAGGACAAAAGATAGATTATTTTGTTTCACAAAATAATTAGACACATATCTTGGATTACAGAGTCGACACTGGTATTTTTGTCAACATATTTTTAATTCATGTTTTTATTTTCATCAACAAAACAGTATCTTTTTGGTATATCAACCTTTCTAAACAGTTTCTAGAACAATTTATATGTTCAAATTACTGGTTTCATTTGTTTTTTTGTGTAAATTCCCACATCTAGTATCAGTTGATGGGGAATTTAAGCTATAATGTGTTAATGGGAGATAATTTAGTGCACAAACTGATCACGAGTCTTTGACCTGGTTAGAAAGGGTAAAATCTTTTCAGGTGGAATGCGACTTTACAATACTTACAAAATTGGTCTTATTTCTATAAGCCTACAGCGTCTTTAATGCTACGACCTATTCATACAGACAATGTACTGTTACACAAACTGAGATTACAAAATGAAGCTCTATCTGATCATTTTACTCTCTGAATCATGTATAATGCATTTGCAATTGAATACATGTAAAGATTGTGTGTTTATTTACAATTTAAATATATACCCTTTGAATGGGTCACCTATATATATATAGATAGTTAGTAATATATATATATAGATAGTTAGTAATAGTAGTTTAATTTCAAATGTGCAATTTTTCAGCTATATGATGGCGAGAAGCAGTTACATTCAATGAGATGTTGATGATATCCGCTTTGTACTAGACCAGCACGCTCATATAATTAGTTCATGGTCTATGTTGTGAATATATGCTTCCGACTTTAAATAAGATTTACTTATTTAGTTGGATTTTATTAGATTAATTAATTAGTATGGTTGTCACCTGCTTAGATGTTTGTATAATATACTTTATTACCTGTGACTGTATAATGAATTCTTCATTATCCTATACAATATATTAAAAATTGCTGAGTTAGTTTGCTGTCAAATTATAATATTAAGTATATTTGTACCATCTACACACGCTTAGACACATGTCTTATGTCTACCTCTAGATTTTCCTTACGAGACAAGGTAACACTTCGACTATTGAAGCTATATTTTAATATAGTGGATGTGGTCGAGTGGTCTAGGGCGCTGGACATAAGGCTAAGCGATTGGTGCTGCAGTGTATCAATGGTGTGAGTTCAAATCCCGTCGAGGGAAGAAAAAAAATTTGACAGCTCAAAGATCTAATTCTAACACTGTTTGGTTTAATTTTCTGACGTATGTAATATTTAGTATTAACCTAGTATCACAAGTAACTTTGAGATCCAGTGGGACAGATATATTGTATGGTTGTCACCTGCTTAGATGTTTGTATAATATACTTTATTTCCTGTGACTGTATAATGAGTTCTTCATTATCCTATACAATATATTAAAAATTGCTGAGTTAGTTTGCTGTCAAATTATAATATTAAGTATATTTGTACCATCTACACACGCTTAGACACATGTCCTATGTCTATCTCTAGATTTTCCTTACGAGACAAGGTAATATTTTAATATAGCGGATGTGGTCGAGTGGTCTAGGGCGCTGGACATAAGGCTAAGCGATTGGTGCTGCAGTGTATCAATGGTGTGAGTTCAAATCCCGTCGAGGGAAGAACGAAAAATTCAAAGATCTAATTCTAACACTGTTTGGTTTAAATTTCAGACGTATATAGATGTAAATCCTGGACTTACAGTCTGATTACTTTCAAATAGGAAATCTATATATTGAAATTGAGTAATTCCACTTACCAGCTTAAAGTCGACACACACACACACGCACACGCACATTTCTAAATACAATATAATATACATACATGTGTTAATAAAAATGAACTTATTTTAAGGAATTGATAGATGTGTTGTATTCATCCTGCAAGCATGATAGATAATTGAACGTCGCCATCTCTATATCAGTGTCCATCGAGTACACGTTACTATCGATCTGGTAGTATTTACACACTCGTAACCTATTAATAAGTTTATACCATTTACAAAATAATTGATTGCAGTTCAGTTGATAGGCCGATTCCGAATATGTCTTATTTTGAAATGCTCAAGTTATATAAAATGTAAATTATTGATGTAGACCAGCCGTATCGGTGGTGTTTGTAATGGTTAGCGTACATGCTCGCCTTGGGTGTAGTGGATCGTTGGTTTGAGCAACGGACCATTGAATTGGTATTTGCTACTTCTCCGCTAAGCACGCAGCATTAAGGAAAAAGACCAAAGACTAATTGGCTCGGAATCAGTATAATGTGTGCTATTGGAGCGATATGTCTACCTGCTGACTGTTGTTTCAGTGTGCTAGCACTAAAAACCAAAACTAAGCGTGTTGGTCTAGTACAAAGCGGACATCATTACCATCTCATCGAATGCAACTTGTTCGCAACCTGATATAGCTAAAAAAAAAAGTGCTTATTTTGGCATTAACCAACAACCACTCACTCGATGTTGGCCATAGATCCAACAATGAACAATAAAACAAATATTTATCTTACAAGGAAGATATTTCTTACTTTTTTTCATTTTAGATTTATAGTAATTGTAATAAGCATTAGTAGTATATCGGGACGGTTCAAGTAGTATTTCAGGAGGAGCGATGAACTACCGGAAGTCACGTGACCGGAAGTGGCCCGGAACCGGAAGTCACGGAAGTATGTTCTGCGCATGCACAACCATTTCCCGCGTTTGTTTTCTTACTATAGTAGTACAAAATGTAGTAGAGTAGTACAAGTACCATGGCTACCGGAAGTGACCAAAGGTCACGTGATCCCGAATCGGTCCCCTTAGAAGGGTGTGCGCATGCGCAACCGGAAGTTGAGCAATATCCGCCCTAGTGGGGTCTTTTGACCTGAAGTGACGTAGTGACCGAAGGTCACGTGACTCCGAAGGGGGTTCCCTTGGGTGAGGTGCGCGAATGGGCAACCGGAAGTTGCACAATATTCGCTCTAGTGGGTCCTTTTCACCGGAGGTGACGTCATCAAACGTCACCCGAACCCCTTCGGGGTTCCCTTGGAAGGGTGGGATGCGCGTATGCGCAACCTGAAGTTGCGCAATATCTGATAAAACTTCACCCGTAGGGCTTTCCCTTGAAAATATGCAAGCGCGCATGCATGATTGGAAATGCCTTAGGGGTGCTCTCTAGGACGTCCGCGTCCTATTATCGTTTCTAGCCCTTTCACTGGTTATCTGCCCCTTTCCCGCCATTTTATTTCCATGAGGAGCGCCTTCAATAATTACATTTCTTACAAAAGTTAGTTGTTTTTCTAGTACATGACGTTATAAAACATTTCATTTTCCCGTGCCTTTTCCCCGTACTTTTTCAAACCGCAACGTTTGAAATACAACGTTTGAAATATCAGTTAGTGGAGGATAAGGAGGAGGAGGGTGGGAGGGAGGGAGGAGGAGGAGGGTGGGAGGGAGGGAGGAGGAGGATGGTGGTATGAAGGATGAAGAGCATGAGGTGGAGGGGTAGGAGGAGGATATCTCTTTGGGTGTAATTATGACTAACACATAAATCTTCAATATTTTCCATATCATTTCACTATTCAACTTGCCTTTTTTCCATATTTTCCATATCTTTTCACTTTTCAACTTACTTTTCCTCCATATTTTCCATATCATTTCACATTTCATCCATATTTTCCATATCATTTCACAATTTGCTTGTGTATTTTCCAAATCTTTTCACTATTCAACTTACTTTTCTTCCATAATTTCTGTATCTTTTCACTATTTTCTTCTGTTTTTTCTTTATCTTTTCAGTATTCAACTTGGGTTTCTTCCATATTGTCCATATCTTATCACTCTTCGACTTGCCTTTCTTCCATATTTTCCATATCATTTCACATTTCAACTTACCATTTTCCATATTGTCCATATCATTTCACAATTCAACTTACTTTTCTTCCATATTTTCCATATCATTTCACATTTTAACTTACTTTTCTTCCATATTTTCCATATCTTTTCACAATTTAACTTGCCTTTCTTCCATATTGTCCATATCTTTTCACAATTTTCTTCGGTATTTTCCAAATCTTTTCACTATTCGACTTGCCTTTCATCCATAATTTCCACATCTTTTCACTATTTTCTGCTGTATTTTCCAAATCTTTTCTCTATTCAACTTACTTTTCTTCTGTATTTTCCAAATCTTTTCACTATTAAACTTGCCTTTCTTCCATATTGTCCATTTCTTATCACTATTCGTCTTGCCTTTCTTCCATATTTTCCATATCATTTCACAATTTTCTTCTGTATTTTCCAAATCTTATCACTATTCAACCTACTTTTCTTCCATATTTTTCATTGCTTTTCACAATTTTCTTCTTTATTTTCCAAATCTTTTCACTATTCGACTTGCCTTTTTTCCATATTTTCCATCTCATTTCACATTTCAAATTGCCTTTCTTCCATATTTTCCATATCATTTCACTATTCAATCTACTTTTCTTCCATATTTTTCATATCTTTTCACAATTTTTTTCTGTTATTTTCCAAATCTTTTCAATATTAGACTTGTTTTTCTTCCATAATTTCCATATCTTTTCACTATATTCTTCCATGTTTTACATATCATTTCACTATTCAACCTACTTTTCTTCCATATTTGTCATATCTTTTCACAATTTTCTTCTGTATTTTCCAAATCTTTTCACTATTCGACTTGCCTTTCTTCCATAATTTCCATATCTTTTCACTATTTTCATCTGTATTTTCCATATCTTTTCACTATTCAACTTTGGTTTCTTCCATAATTTCCCTATCTTTTCACTACTTTCTTCCATATTATCCATATCATTTCACTATTCAACCTACTTTTCTTCCATATAATTCATATCTTTTCACAATTTTCTTCTGTATTTTCCAAATCTTTTCAATATTCGACTTGCTTTTCTTCCATAATTTCCATATCTTTTCACTATTTTCCTCCATGTTTTACATATCATTTCACTATTCAACCTACTTTTCTTCCATATTTTTCATATCATTTCACAATTTTCTTCTGTATTTTCAAAATCTTATCACTATTCGACTTGGGTTTCTTCCATATTTTCCCTATCTTTTCACTATTCAACTTACTTTTCTTCTGTATTTTCAAAACTTTTCACTATTCAACTTACTTTTCTTCCATATTTTCCATATCATTTCATAATTCAACCTACTTTTCTTCCGCATTTTCCATATCTTTTCACTATTCAACTTACCTTTCTTCCATATTTTCCATATCATTTCACATTTCAACTTACTTTTCTTCCATATTTTCAAAATCATTTCACTATTTTCTTCCATATTTTTCATATCTTTTCACAGTTTTCTTCTGTATTTTCCAAATCTTTTCACTATTCGACTTGCCTTTCATCCATAATTTCCACATCTTTTCACTATTTTCTGCTGTATTTTCCAAATCTTTTCTCTATTCAACTTACTTTTCTTCTGTATTTTCCAAATCTTTTCACTATTAAACTTGCCTTTCTTCCATATTGTCCATTTCTTATCACTATTCGTCTTGCCTTTCTTCCATATTTTCCATATCATTTCACAATTTTCTTCTGTATTTTCCAAATCTTATCACTATTCAACCTACTTTTCTTCCATATTTTTCATTGCTTTTCACAATTTTCTTCTTTATTTTCCAAATCTTTTCACTATTCGACTTGCCTTTTTTCCATATTTTCCATCTCATTTCACATTTCAAATTGCCTTTCTTCCATATTTTCCATATCATTTCACTATTCAATCTACTTTTCTTCCATATTTTTCATATCTTTTCACAATTTTTTTCTGTTATTTTCCAAATCTTTTCAATATTAGACTTGTTTTTCTTCCATAATTTCCATATCTTTTCACTATATTCTTCCATGTTTTACATATCATTTCACTATTCAACCTACTTTTCTTCCATATTTGTCATATCTTTTCACAATTTTCTTCTGTATTTTCCAAATCTTTTCACTATTCGACTTGCCTTTCTTCCATAATTTCCATATCTTTTCACTATTTTCATCTGTATTTTCCATATCTTTTCACTATTCAACTTTGGTTTCTTCCATAATTTCCCTATCTTTTCACTACTTTCTTCCATATTATCCATATCATTTCACTATTCAACCTACTTTTCTTCCATATAATTCATATCTTTTCACAATTTTCTTCTGTATTTTCCAAATCTTTTCAATATTCGACTTGCTTTTCTTCCATAATTTCCATATCTTTTCACTATTTTCCTCCATGTTTTACATATCATTTCACTATTCAACCTACTTTTCTTCCATATTTTTCATATCATTTCACAATTTTCTTCTGTATTTTCAAAATCTTATCACTATTCGACTTGGGTTTCTTCCATATTTTCCCTATCTTTTCACTATTCAACTTACTTTTCTTCTGTATTTTCAAAACTTTTCACTATTCAACTTACTTTTCTTCCATATTTTCCATATCATTTCATAATTCAACCTACTTTTCTTCCGCATTTTCCATATCTTTTCACTATTCAACTTACCTTTCTTCCATATTTTCCATATCATTTCACATTTCAACTTACTTTTCTTCCATATTTTCAAAATCATTTCACTATTTTCTTCCATATTTTTCATATCTTTTCACAGTTTTCTTCTGTATTTTCCAAATCTTTTTACTATTCGACTTGCTTTTCTTCCATTTTTCCAAATAATTTCATTATTTTCTTCTATATTTTCTCTGTCTTTTCACTATTTTCTTCTGTATTTTCCAAATCTTTTCACTATTCAACTTACTTTTCTTCCTTATTTTCCAAATCATTTCACTATTCAACTTATCTTTCTTCCATATTTTCCAAATCATTTCACTATTTTCTTCCATATTTCCCCTATCTTTTCACAAATTTCTTCTGTATTTTCCAAATCTTTTCACAATTCAACCTACTTTTCTTCTGCATTTTCCATATCTTTTCACTGTTCAACTAACTTTTTTTTCCATACTTTCCATATCATTTTACAACTTTCTTCTGTATTTTCCAAATCTTTTTACTTTTCAATTTGGATTTCTTTCATATTTTTGATATCATTTCACAATTTTCTTCTGTATTTTCTCTATTTTCTTCTGTATTTTCCAAATCTTTTCACTATTCAACTTACTTTTCTTCCATATTTTTCAAATCATTTCACTATTCAACTTATCTTTCTTCCATATTTTCCAAATCATTTCACTATTTTCTTCCATATTTTCCCTATCTTTTCACAATTTTTTTTCTGTATTTTCCAAATTTTTTCACTATTCGACTTGCCTTTCTTCCATATTTTCCATATCATTTCACATTTCAACTTGCCTTTCTTCCAGATTTTCCATATCATTTCACATTTCAACTTACTTTTCTTCCATATTTTTCATATCTTTTCACAATTTTCTTCTGCATTTTCCAAATCTTTTCACTATTCGACTTGTCTTTCTTCCATAATTTCCATATCATTTCACTATTTTCTTACATATTTTCCATATCATTTCACTGTTCAACCTATTTTTCTTCCATATTTTTTATATATTTTCACAATTTTCTTCTGTATTTTCCAAATCTTTTCACTATTTTCGTCTGTATTTTCCATATCTTTTCACTATTCAACTTGCCTTTCTTTCATATTGTCCATATCTTATCCCTATTCGTATTGCATTTCTTCCATATTTTCCATATCATTTCACAATTTTCTTCTGAATTTTCAAAATCTTATCACTATTCGATTTGGGTTATTCTTCCATATTTTCCCTATCATTTCACTATTCAACTTACTTGTCTTCTATATTTTCCAACATTTTCACTATTCAACTTACTTTTCTTCCGCATTTTCCATATCTTTTCACTATTGAACTTACTTTTCTTCTGTATTTTCTATATCTTTTCACTATTCAACTTACCCTTCTTCAAATTTTCCATATCTTATACCTATTCGACTTACCTTTTTTCCATATTTTCCATATAATTTTACTATTCAACTTATCTTTCTTCCATATTTTCCAAATCATTTCACTATTTTCTTCCATATTTTCCCTATCTTTTCACAATTTTTTTCTGTATTTTCCAAATCTTTTCACTATTCAACTTGCCTTTCTTCCATATTGTCCATATCTTATCACTATTCGACTTGCCTTTCTTCCATATTTTCCATATCATTTCACATTTCAACTTGCCTTTCTTCCAGATTTTCCATATCATTTCACATTTCAACTTACTTTTCTTCCATATTTTCCAAATCATTTCACTATTTTCTTCCATATTTTTCCTATCTTTTCACAGTTTTCTTCTGTATTTTCCAAATCTTTTCACTATTCGACTTGCTTTTCTTCCATTTTTTCCAAATAGTTTCATTATTTTCTTCTATATTTTCCCTGTCTTTTCACTATTTTCTTCTGTATTTTCCAAATCTTTTCACTATTCAACTTACCTTTCATCCTTATTTTCCAAATCATTTCACTATTCAACTTTTCTTTCTTCCATATTTTCCAAATCATTTCACTATTTTTTCCCTATCTTTTCACAATTTTCTTCTGTATTTTCCAAATCTTATCACTATTCAACTTGGCTTTCTTCTGTATTTTCCAAATCTTTTCACAATTCAACCTTCTAATCCTCTGCATTTTCCATATCTTTTCACTGTTCAACTTACTTTTCTTCCATATTTCTGTATCATTTCACAATTTTCTTCTGTATTTTCCAAATCCTTTTACTATTCAACTTAGGTTTCTTTCATATTTTTTAAATCATTTCACAATTTTTTTCTGTATTTTCCCTATTTTCTCACTATTTTCTTCTGTATTTTCCAAATCATTTCACTATTCAACTTATCTTTCTTCCATATTTTCCATATCATTTCACTATTTTCTTCCATATTTTCCCTATCTTTTCACAATTTTCTTCTGTATTTTCCAAATCTTTTCACTATTCAACTTGCCTTTCTTCCATATTGTCCATATCTTTTCACTATTCGACTTGCCTTTCTTCCATATATTCCATATCATTTCACATTTCAACTTGCCTTTCTTCCAGATTTTCCATATCATTTCACATTTCAACTTACTTTTCTTCCATATTTTTCATATCTTTTCACAATTTTGTTCTGTATTTTCCAAATCTTTTCACTATTCGACTTTCCTTTCTTCCATAATTTCCATATTATTTCACTATTTTGTTCCATATTTTCCATATCATTTCACTATTCAAACTACTTTTCTTCCATATTTTCCATATCTTTTCACTATCTTCGTCTATATTTTCCATATCTTTTCGCTATTCAACTTTGGGTTTCTTCTATATTTTTCATATTTTTTCACTTCAACTTGCCTTTCTTCCATTTTGTCCATATCTTATCACTTTTCGACTTGCCTTTCTTCCATATTTTCCATATCATTTCACAATTTTCTTCTGTATTTTCCAAATCTGATCACTATTTGACTTGGGCTTCTTCCATATTTTCCCTATCTTTTCATTATTCAACTTACTTTTCTTCTGTATTTTCCATATCTTTTCACTTTCAACTCGCCTTTCGTCCATATTGTCCATATCTTATACCTATTCAACTTACCTTTCTACCATATTTTCCATATCATTTCACTATTTAACTTACTTTTCTTCCATATTTTCAATATCATTTCACATTTCAACTTACTTTTCTTCTGTATTTTCCAAATCTTTTCACTAATCTTTCTTCCATATTTTCCAAATCATTTCACTATTTTCTTCCATATTTTCCCTATTTTTTCATTATTTTCTTCTGTATTTTCCAAATCTTTTCACTATTCAACTTACTTTTCTTCCATATTTTCCAAATCATTTCACTATTCAACTTATCTTTCTTCCATATTTTCCATATCATTTCACTATTTTTTCCCATATTTTCCCTATCTTTTCACAATTTTCTTCAGTATTTTCGAAATCTTTTCACTATTCAACTTGCCTTTCTTCCATATTGTCCATATCTTATCACTATTCGACTTGCCTTTCTTCTATATTTTCCATATCATTTCACAATTTTCTTCTGTATTTTCCAAATCTTATCACTATTCAATCTACTTTTCTTCCATATTTTTTATATCTTTTCACAATTTTTTTCAGTATTTTCTAAATCTTTTCACTATTCGACTTTGCTTTCTTCCATATTTTCCATATCATTTCACATTTCAACTTACTTTTCTTCCATATTTTCCATATCATTTCACATTTCAACTTACTTTTCTTCCATATTTTCTATGTCATTTCACTATTCAACCTACTTTTCTTCCATATTTTTCATATCTTTTCACAATTTTCTTCTGTATTTTCTAAATCATTTCACTATTCAACCTACTTTTCTTCCATATCTTTTCACTATCTTCGTCTGTATTTTCCCCATCTTTTCACTATTCAACTTTGGTTTCTTCCATATTTTTCATATCTTTTCATTATTCAACTTGGCTTTCTTCCATATTTTCCATATCATTTCACAATTTTCTTCTGTATTTTCCAAATTTGATCACTATTCGACTTGGCTTTCTTCCATATTTTCCCTATCTTTTCACTATTCAACTTACTTTTCTTCCATATTTTCTATATCATTTCACAATTCAACCTACTTTTCTTTCGCATTTTCCATATCTTTTCACTATTCAACTTACTTTTCTTCTGTATTTTTCATATCTTTTCACTATTCAACTTACCTTTCTTCCATATTGTCCATATCTTATACCTATTCGACTTACCTTTCTTCCATATTTTCCATATCATTTCACTATTCAACTTACTTTTCTTTCATATTTTCCATATCATTTCACATTTCAACTTACGTTTCTTCTATATTTTCCAAATCATTTCACTATTTTCTTCCCTATTTTCCCTATCTTTTCACAATTTTCTTCTGTATTTTTCAAATCTTTTCACTATTCAACTTGCCTTTCGTCCATATTGTCCATATCTTATCACTATTCGACTTGCCTTTCTTCCATATTTTCCATATCATTTTACAATTTTCTTTTGTATTTTCCAAATCTTATCACTATTCAACCTACTTTTCTTCCATATTTTTCATATCGTTTCACAATTTTCTTCTGTATTTTCTAAATCTTTTCACTATTCGACTTTGCTTTCTTCCATATTTTCCATATCATTTCACAATTCAACTTGCCTTTCTTCCATATCATTTCACATTTCAACTTACTTTTCTCCCATATTTTCCATATCATTTCACATTTCAACTTACTTTTCTTCCATGTTTTCCATGTCATTTCACTATTCAACCTACTTATTTTTCATATCTTTTCACAATTTTCCTCTGTATTTTCCAAACCTTTTCAATATTCGAATTGCCTTTCTGCCATAATTTCCATATCTTTTCACTATTTTCTTCTGTATTTTCCATATCTTTTTACTAATCAACTTGACTTTCTTCCATATTGTCCATATCTTATCACTATTCAACTTACTTTTCTTCTGTATTTTCCATGTCTTTTCACTATTCAACTTACCTTTCTTTCATATTGTCCATATCTTATACCTATTCGAGTTACCTTTCTTCCATATTTTCCATATCATTTCACTATTCAACTTACTTTTCTTCCATATTTTCCATATCATTTCATATGGCGGGAAAGGGGCAGATAACCAGTGAAAGGGCTAGAAAACGATAATAGGACGCCTACGACCTAGAGAGCATCCCAAGGGCACTTCCGCGCTCGCATATTTTCCAGGGGAAGCCCTACGGGTGATGTTTGATCGGATATTGTGCAACTTCCGGATATTGCGCGCACCCCACCATTCCAAGTGAACCCCGAAGGGGTCGGGTGAAGTTTGATGACGGCACTTACGGTGAAAAGGCCATACTAGAGCTGATATTACGCAGCTTCCGGTTGCGCATGCGCGCATCTCTTCCAAGGGAACCCCCTCCCTCTTCGGGGTCACATGACCTGTGGTCACTACGGATGACGTTTCAAAACGTCACTTCCGGTCAAAAGGCCCCACTAGGGAGGATATTGTGCACACCCTTCCAAGAGGGCGACCTTCGGACACTTCTGGTAACCATGGTACTTTTTGTACTACCACAATAAGAAAAAAACGCGGGAAACGGTTGCGGATGCGTAGAACATACTTCCGTGACTTCCGGTTCCGGTCATGGCCGCTTCCAGTCACTTCCTGTCAGGGCCGCTTCCAGTCACGTGACTTCCGGTGACGTCACTTCCGGTAGCTCCTCGCTCCTCCTGAAATACTACTTGAACCGTCCTGATATACTACTAGCATTTTCTTTTTTCAATTTTTCTTGTAACTTCTTAAATCAATATATTTGATTTCATTTTCATTAGATTTTAACTAAGCATAGCATGTGATATTTCACTTATTAATTACTTTTTTAAAATTAAATAACAACCATTAGGTGGCCCCAACTTAAGTGCTAAAACAACAATCTACACTTTATGTTGTTTTAAGAAGGTTGACGTTGACGTTGACCCCATACCACGATATAGTTGAAATATTGCTAAAGTTGGAGTCAATCACCATTCAATTAAATATAATCAATCAATATATAAATACAGCCGACCTGTTAAGTTTCACCTGAAATTCTAACACATTGCATAATTTTATTTAGATTAAGTCATACAAGTATCAGTTCTGAAATATTTTCTATTTACATTTGCTTTCAGGGGTTAGAATACTGGAAAAATCTGGAATAGAAATGACGTTTTTAAAGGGTGGCATTCTCAATATCACATGTGAACACCCAACACTATCAGATAAAAGTAAAGACCTCATTTTCACAGTTAATGGAAAATCGAATATTTCAGCATTTTCACCAGCCTTTTCGTTTGAAAATGGAATGAGCAAATTATTCCTACAGAAAAAAGTTGTTGTTGATGATACAGGGAGCTATATATGTGGGTTTGATTCAAGAGAAGATTCTGTCATTGTTCAAGTATTCGAAGGTAAGCATACTAGTAAGCGAAACATGACATCCCAATTGCTACATTTGTATCTAGATATGATGGGCCATATATATTTTTACACATTTTCTTGGTGTACATCAGACATCTTCTTTTCTTCCAGGTAAGGAGCCGGATTCGTTAATCTAATGTATTTGGTTCCGCTTGAAAAATTTGCACAGTGTCTGGCAACACAGCAAGCTCTCTATAGTTTATTTACATTTAAAACAATCTTCAATTTACAATTAGGGCCTGGGTGGCTCAGTGAGTTAGGTATGGGATTACATAGCAACTCATACAAGCCTATCACCAATACGGCGTGGGTTCGCGCCCGTCTTTGTAAATGACAAAAAAGGTGCACTCGATTCGCAGCCGCAAGTGATAAAATTTACCAGTTACTTGCCCATGGTCGGTGGTTCTCTCCGGGTACTTCGGTTTCTTCCACCACTAAATCTGGTCGCCATGATATAGCTGAAATATTGTTGAAAGTGGCGTTAAGCACACAATATATCTATCTATCATTATCAATTTACAATTAAAATTATGTACACGCTATGTGTACATTCGACCTTTGATTTGAATATTTGAACTCTGCATGCAAAAAGTAAGCATTGTTCTTATATACTTACACTCAATTAGTAAGCATTGTTCTTATATACTTACACTCAATTACAACCGTTGTAACAATCTTGTCACGGTTACACTGTTGTCAAAGAGCTCTGGTCGAAAATGTTTCGTCAATATCCGGGATGTTATAAAGTGGTATTTTTAAAGAAGACAGGCGATTATTCTAAGTTTTTGATGAATATACTGTATATATAATATTTTGAATTATGATGCTTTATGATTGGTATTGTATTATTGTAATTTTTTTCCCAAATATCATTGCTTTTTGCAGTGTAAAATTATATTATTTCTAAAAGTTCTACAATCAACTGAAATATCGCTATATTTTGCATTTACGAATGAATGAAATGTTGCCAAAAAAGAAAAAAATATTGATGAATGATTTATTTTACTTAGAGATATAATTTTGTTGAGGAAAATTCAGTTAGTAACTAGTTATAGCCTAAAAATTGATGTCAACAGACTTTATTGAATTCCGGCTTTGTCAAATTGTAAACATACATGTTTACAATGACCGGTTTCTATACATGTTTACAATTTGACAAAGCCGGTTGTGTCATTTATTAAGAACTGGATTTGTCAGTATGTAAACACAACTGATCGTATTATTATTGATCATTATATTGCAATTTAACAATAGTTATGATTAGGAAATATCTCAAAAGTGATAGATACTGATCTATATTATGAATATTCGCCATGGCTCCTATATTCAGCTACTTTGTAACAATAACAAATCGTTATTTTTGTTAAATTGCAATTGTCGCGAACACTTGATTTTTTAATTCCTTTTTGACACTGGCATCACGTCTGGCGTTCATTGCACTACTTTGACTTTCGGTTGCTGTCCAGGCGCATCAATTGATTAGTAGGAGATATTTTTATAATGCCATATTTGAATTTTATACTCATTGATAACAAAGTAAGTCATTCTGTGGAAATTACTCCGTGGATACAATACATAGACAATACATTGTCGGAAATTATAAAATCTATATATACGAGCTTTAGAAATGGAAAGAAAAGCGAGCATTTGATGAGTTTATATTACCCGTTTCGCAGCAACTGGAAATTAATTAGATATTTTCCGACAATATACGTATATTGTATCTATCGTATTATGTCAAAAGCCCCAAAACAACTGTCAAATTGTCTAAAAAGAGCAGAAACAAGCGTCGTTCTTATCGTTTTTTATTATGTCCTCTGTGAAGTCCACGCTTATAAGATTATAAACATAAATGCTGTTACTGTTTTTTTCCGTCGCTCTACAGGGTACCAGAAAACTATATCTTGGTCAGTGACCAAATATAACAAAAAAAGTATCCGGTCAATGCAATGTGACAAGTGCAGGATAAAGAAAACATTAACGGACGGCGAAGAAATACTCCCGCCTATTAAAGCATCTTATCTTTCAATCTTGCGATTACGCTCATTTTATTTGTATTAACTTAAAATTCAAGAATGTTGTTAGGCAGTAGTCACACCCAAATGGTGACAAGCTTCCAGTATTCATCTCTACCTGAAATGCAAGTTAAACAAAACTAGAATTGCATAGCAAAATGTACAATCACAATGTTAAACAGTGTGCGTATGCCATGTCTTGGACCGGTATTTGTAATACTGAACAAACAAACAGTTGCATACTCAAATAAATTGTAAAAAGGAAACATAATTGTGATATTGTGCTTTTTTCCATTATTCTTTCAATTTTGTACAGTAACAAAACCGGTTCTACTTAAATACAATTTTTGTGAGTCAACTGGAAAGTAATGGTTGACAAAACCGGAACGAATTTACGTAAATTAAGCATTGTGTTTTTAACTGTAGTTAGTCTAAAACTATTCATGGTAGCACTTCAGTGTAAATTATCATTTATCTACGAAAGCCCAGAAGGATCATTCGAGATTCAAGATTCGAAATTCGAGATTCAATATCTGAAATTCGAAATTCAATATCTAAAACAACCAATCAAGAGAAAGCTATTAGATTAAGAATTTTTTATGGCCAATGAAATGTCTTTTAACATAATTTCTTACAGAACAAACTAGAAGGGGAAAAAAACACACAAAAAACCCAACTTTTTTCATTTTATGAAATAAGTTCATTCATAAACTGAAATAAAAGAACAAACAAACTAAAATTAATAATAAATAATTGAAAACAACAGGTAGGTTTGTTTGTTTATAAACTGCACTAGTTCATTGCAGTTGAGAATGTTTGAATGTATGGATGGGAACATTTAAGACATTAATTAGAATAGGTTTATTATATCCATCAATTCACACTCATTTATAACCAATAAACAGATTGAAGTGAAACTCGTACAACATATGGTGTATGCAATGTAGTACATTATGCTTTTTCAAATGTTTATTTATTTTGGGGGTCCAAAGAAGTGATAGGAGAAATTAACACCTTGTAATCCGCATCTACTAATGCATTTAAGCCAAACTTGTATCATGTCAACTATGTGTAAGCTAGTTTTCTTTTTATTAAATAATATTTACCGGTACTGCTGGGGCACCCTAGTTATCCAAATAACATTATTAAAGGGTTATGTCCTGCAATCCACATCTCCTCTAAAAGGAAGAAATGGATTGTTATGCAATCACAACTCATTTAAAAACCAGTGGTTATTATTTCCAAACAGGTTTTCGTTGCATTGGGGTCTTAGGGATTCCTGTATCATCCTCAATGTTAGTAAGAGGAATAAAAACAGCAGGAATTTCATCGCTCTTAAAGTTATTATCCAATTTTTTAGTATTGTCATCACGACCCCTTAGAGCATGAAAATGTTCAATATAAAGCTATAGGCTACTCAGACATCCACAGCTCGGTAGATATCCAATATTTATATTCCAATATCGTTAATTGGCACATTTGATCTGAGTGTTTATAGTGCTAGCTCACTGAAGCAATACCTTGAGTTGAATTTTTATAGTGCTAGGAAACTGAAACAACACTTTGAATTGCATGTTAATAGTGCTAGTTCACTGAAATAACACCTTGAGCTGCGTGTATATTGTGCTAGTTCACTGAAACAACACCTTGAGTTGAGTGTTTATAGTGCTTGTTCACTGAAACAACACCTTGAGCTGGTGTTTATAGTGCTTGTTCACTGAAACAACATCTTGGGCTGAGTGTTTATAGTGATAGTTTACTAAAACAACACCTTGAGCTGAGTGTTTATAGTGCTATATTTATTTCACTAAAGCAACACCTTCAGTTGCGTTTTTAGATTGCTAGTTCACGTAAACAACACCTCTGAGCTACGTGTTTATTGTGCTAGTTCACTGAAATAATACCTTGAGCTGAGTGTTTATAGTGATAGTTTACTAAAACAATACCTTGAGCTGAGTGTTTATAGTGCTAGTTCACTGAAATAACACCTTTAGCTGAATGTTTTTCTGCTAGTTCACTGAAACAACACCTTGAGCTGAGTGTTTATAGTATTAATTCACTGACACAACACCTTGAGCTGAGTATCTATAGTGATAGTTCACTGAAACAACACGTAGAGCTGAGTGTTTATAGTGATAGTTCACTAAAACAACACCTTGATCTGAGTGTTTATAGTGCTAGTTCACTGAAACAACACCTTGATCTGAGTGTTTATAGTGCTAGTAAGCTGCAACAACACCTTGGGCTGCATGTTTATAGTACTAGTTCATTGAAATAACACCTTTAGCTGAGTGTTTATAGTGCTACATTTAGTTCACTGAAACAACACCTTGAGCTGAGTGTTTATAGTGCTTGTTCACTGAAACAATACCTTGAGCTGAGTGTGTATAGTGCTAGTTCACTGAAACAATACCTTGAGCTGAGTGTTTATAGTGATAGTTTACTAAAACAACACCTTGGGCTGCATGTTTATAGTACTAGTTCACTGAAATAACACCTTTAGCTGAGTGTTTATAGTGCTACATTTAGTTCACTGAAACAACACCTTGAGCTGAGTGTTTATAGTGCTTGTTCACTGAAACAATACCTTGAGCTGAGTGTTTATAGTGCTAGTTCACTGAAACAATACCTTGAGCTGAGTGTTTATAGTGATAGTTTACTAAAACAACACCTTGAGCTGCATGTTTATAGTACTAGTTCACTGAAATAACACCTTTAGCTGAATGTTTTTGTGCTAGTTCACTGAAACAACACTTGAGCGGAGTGTTTATAGTGATAGTTCACTGAAACAACACCTTGATCTGAGTGTTTATAGTGCTAGTAAGCTGCAACAACACCTTGGGCTGCATGTTTATAGTACTAGTTCACTGAAATAACACCTTTAGCTGAGTGTTTATAGTGCTACATTTAGTTCACTGAAACAACACCTTGAGCTGAGTGTTTATAGTGCTATATTTAGTTCACTGAAACAACACCTTGAGCTGAGTGTTTATAGTGCTTGTTCACTGAAACAACATTTGAGCTGAGTGTTCATAGTGCTAGTAATCTGAAACAACACATTTAGCTGAGTGTTTATAGTGCTAGTTCACTGAAACAATACCTTGAGCTGAGTGTGTATAGTGCTAGTTCACTGAAACAACACTTGAGCTGAGTGTTTATAATGCTAGTTTACTGAAACAACACCTTGGGCTGAGTGTTTATAATGCTAGTTCACTGAAACAACACCTTGAGCTGAGTGTCTATAGTACTTGTTCACTGAAACAACACCTTGAGCTGAGTGTTTATAGTGCTAGTTCACTGAAACAACACCTTGAACTGAGTGTTTATAGTGCTTGTTCACTGAAACAACACTTTGAGCTGAGTGTTTATAATGCTAGTTCACTGAAACAACACCTTGAGCTGAGTGTTTATAGTGATAGTTCACTGAAACAACACCTTGAGCTGAGTGTTTATAGTGCTTGTTCACTGAAACAACACCTTGAGCTGGTGTTTATAGTGCTTGTTCACTGAAACAATACCTTGAGCTGAGTGTTTATAGTGCTTGTTCACTGAAACAACACCTTGAGCTGAGTGTTTATAGTGCTTGTTCACTGAAACAACACCTTGAGCTGAGTGTTTATAGTGCTTGTTCACTGAAACAACACCTTGAGCTGAGTGTTTATAGTGCTTGTTCACTGAAACAACACCTTGAGCTGGTGTTTATAGTGCTTGTTCACTGAAACAACATCTTGAGCTGAGTGTTTATAGTGCTAGTTCACTGAAACAACACCTTGAGCTGAGTGTTTATAGTGCTTGTTCACTGAAACAACACCTTGAGCTGGTGTTTATAGTGCTTGTTCACTGAAACAACACCTTGAGCTGAGTGTTTATAGTGCTTGTTCACTGAAACAACACCTTGAGCTGAGTGTTTATAGTGCTTGTTCACTGAAACAACACCTTGAGCTGGTGTTTATAGTGCTTGTTCACTGAAACAACACCTTGAGCTGAGTGTTTATAGTGCTTGTTCACTGAAACAACACCTTGAGCTGAGTGTTTATAGTGCTTGTTCACTGAAACAACACCTTGAGCTGAGTGTGTATAGTGCTTGTTCACTGAAACAACACCTTGAGCTGAGTGTTTATAGTGCTTGTTCACTGAAACAACACCTTGAGCTGAGTGTTTATAGTGCTTGTTTACTGAAACAACACCTTGAGCTGGTGTTTATAGTGCTTGTTCACTGAAACAACATCTTGAGCTGAGTGTGTATAGTGCTTGTTCACTGAAACAACACCTTGAGCTGAGTGTTTATAGTGCTTGTTCACTGAAACAACACCTTGAGCTGAGTGTTTATAGTGCTTGTTCACTGAAACAACACCTTGAGCTGGTGTTTATAGTGCTTGTTCACTGAAACAACATCTTGAGCTGAGTGTTTATAGTGCTAGTTCACTGAAACAACACCTTGAGCTGAGTGTTTATAGTGCTTGTTCACTGAAACAACACCTTGAGCTGAGTGTTTATAGTGCTTGTTCACTGAAACAACACCTTGAGCTGAGTGTTTATAGTGCTTGTTCACTGAAACAACACCTTGAGCTGGTGTTTATAGTGCTTGTTCACTGAAACAACACCTTGAGCTGAGTGTTTATAGTGCTTGTTCACTGAAACAACACCTTGAGCTGAGTGTTTATAGTGCTTGTTCACTGAAACAACACCTTGAGCTGGTGTTTATAGTGCTTGTTCACTGAAACAACACCTTGAGCTGAGTGTTTATAGTGCTTGTTCACTGAAACAACACCTTGAGCTGAGTGTTTATAGTGCTTGTTCACTGAAACAACACCTTGAGCTGAGTGTGTATAGTGCTTGTTCACTGAAACAACACCTTGAGCTGAGTGTTTATAGTGCTTGTTCACTGAAACAACACCTTGAGCTGAGTGTTTATAGTGCTTGTTCACTGAAACAACACCTTGAGCTGGTGTTTATAGTGCTTGTTCACTGAAACAACATCTTGAGCTGAGTGTGTATAGTGCTTGTTCACTGAAACAACACCTTGAGCTGAGTGTTTATAGTGCTTGTTCACTGAAACAACACCTTGAGCTGAGTGTTTATAGTGCTTGTTCACTGAAACAACACCTTGAGCTGGTGTTTATAGTGCTTGTTCACTGAAACAACATCTTGAGCTGAGTGTTTATAGTGCTAGTTCACTGAAACAACACCTTGAGCTGAGTGTTTATAGTGCTTGTTCACTGAAACAACACCTTGAGCTGGTGTTTATAGTGCTTGTTCACTGAAACAATACCTTGAGCTGAGTGTTTATAGTGCTTGTTCACTGAAACAACACCTTGAGCTGAGTGTTTATAGTGCTTGTTCACTGAAACAACACCTTGAGCTGAGTGTTTATAGTGCTTGTTCACTGAAACAACACCTTGAGCTGAGTGTTTATAGTGCTTGTTCACTGAAACAACACCTTGAGCTGAGTGTTTATAGTGATAGTTCACTGAAACAACACCTTGAGCTGAGTGTTTATAATGCTAGTTCACTGAAACAACACCTTGAGCTGAGTGTTTATAGTGATAGTTCACTGAAACAACACCTTGAGCTGAGTGTTTATAGTGCTTGTTCACTGAAACAACACCTTGAGCTGAGTGTTTTGAGTGCTTGTTCACTGAAACAACACCTTGAGCTGAGTGTTTATAGTGCTTGTTCACTGAAACAACCCCTTGAGCTGAGTGTTTATAGTGCTTGTTCACTGAAACAACACCTTGAGCTGAGTGTGTATAGTGCTTGTTCACTGAAACAACACCTTGAGCTGAGTGTTTATAGTGCTTGTTCACTGAAACAACACCTTGAGCTGAGTGTTTATAGTGCTTGTTCACTGAAACAACACCTTGAGCTGGTGTTTATAGTGCTTGTTCACTGAAACAACATCTTGAGCTGAGTGTTTATAGTGATAGTTCACTGAAACAACACCTTGAGCTGAGTGTTTATAGTGCTTGTTCACTGAAACAACACCTTGAGCTGGTGTTTATAGTGCTTGTTCACTGAAACAACACCTTGAGCTGAGTGTTTATAGTGCTTGTTCACTGAAACAACACCTTGAGCTGAGTGTTTATAGTGCTTGTTCACTGAAACAACACCTTGAGCTGGTGTTTATAGTGCTTGTTCACTGAAACAACATCTTGAGCTGAGTTTTATAGTGCTAGTTCACTGAAACAACACCTTGAGCTGAGTGTTTATAGTGATAGTTCACTGAAACAACACCTTGAGCTGAGTGTTTATAGTGCTTGTTCACTGAAACAACACCTTGAGCTGAGTGTTTATAGTGCTTGTTCACTGAAACAACACCTTGAGCTGAGTGTTTATAGTGCTTGTTCACTGAAACAACACCTTGATCTGAGTGTGTATAGTGCTTGTTCACTGAAACAACACCTTGAGCTGAGTGTTTATAGTGCTTGTTCACTGAAACAACACCTTGAGCTGAGTGTTTATAGTGCTTGTTCACTGAAACAACACCTTGAGCTGAGTGTTTATAGTGCTTGTTCACTGAAACAACACCTTGAGCTGGTGTTTATAGTGCTTGTTCACTGAAACAACACCTTGAGCTGAGTGTTTATAGTGCTTGTTCACTGAAACAACACCTTGAGCTGAGTGTTTATAGTGCTTGTTCACTGAAACAACACCTTGAGCTGAGTGTGTATAGTGCTTGTTCACTGAAACAACACCTTGAGCTGGTGTTTATAGTGCTTGTTCACTGAAACAATACCTTGAGCTGAGTGTTTATAGTGCTTGTTCACTGAAACAACACCTTGAGCTGAGTGTTTATAGTGCTTGTTCACTGAAACAACACCTTGAGCTGAGTGTTTATAGTGCTTGTTCACTGAAACAACACCTTGAGCTGAGTGTTTATAGTGCTTGTTCACTGAAACAACACCTTGAGCTGAGTGTTTATAGTGATAGTTCACTGAAACAACACCTTGAGCTGAGTGTTTATAATGCTAGTTCACTGAAACAACACCTTGAGCTGAGTGTTTATAGTGATAGTTCACTGAAACAACACCTTGAGCTGAGTGTTTATAGTGCTTGTTCACTGAAACAACACCTTGAGCTGAGTGTTTTGAGTGCTTGTTCACTGAAACAACACCTTGAGCTGAGTGTTTATAGTGCTTGTTCACTGAAACAACCCCTTGAGCTGAGTGTTTATAGTGCTTGTTCACTGAAACAACACCTTGAGCTGAGTGTGTATAGTGCTTGTTCACTGAAACAACACCTTGAGCTGAGTGTTTATAGTGCTTGTTCACTGAAACAACACCTTGAGCTGAGTGTTTATAGTGCTTGTTCACTGAAACAACACCTTGAGCTGGTGTTTATAGTGCTTGTTCACTGAAACAACATCTTGAGCTGAGTGTTTATAGTGATAGTTCACTGAAACAACACCTTGAGCTGAGTGTTTATAGTGCTTGTTCACTGAAACAACACCTTGAGCTGGTGTTTATAGTGCTTGTTCACTGAAACAACACCTTGAGCTGAGTGTTTATAGTGCTTGTTCACTGAAACAACACCTTGAGCTGAGTGTTTATAGTGCTTGTTCACTGAAACAACACCTTGAGCTGGTGTTTATAGTGCTTGTTCACTGAAACAACATCTTGAGCTGAGTTTTATAGTGCTAGTTCACTGAAACAACACCTTGAGCTGAGTGTTTATAGTGATAGTTCACTGAAACAACACCTTGAGCTGAGTGTTTATAGTGCTTGTTCACTGAAACAACACCTTGAGCTGAGTGTTTATAGTGCTTGTTCACTGAAACAACACCTTGAGCTGAGTGTTTATAGTGCTTGTTCACTGAAACAACACCTTGATCTGAGTGTGTATAGTGCTTGTTCACTGAAACAACACCTTGAGCTGAGTGTTTATAGTGCTTGTTCACTGAAACAACACCTTGAGCTGAGTGTTTATAGTGCTTGTTCACTGAAACAACACCTTGAGCTGAGTGTTTATAGTGCTTGTTCACTGAAACAACACCTTGAGCTGGTGTTTATAGTGCTTGTTCACTGAAACAACACCTTGAGCTGAGTGTTTATAGTGCTTGTTCACTGAAACAACACCTTGAGCTGAGTGTTTATAGTGCTTGTTCACTGAAACAACACCTTGAGCTGAGTGTGTATAGTGCTTGTTCACTGAAACAACACCTTGAGCTGAGTGTTTATAGTGCTTGTTCACTGAAACAACACCTTGAGCTGAGTGTTTATAGTGCTTGTTCACTGAAACAACACCTTGAGCTGGTGTTTATAGTGCTTGTTCACTGAAACAACATCTTGAGCTGAGTGTGTATAGTGCTTGTTCACTGAAACAACACCTTGAGCTGAGTGTTTATAGTGCTTGTTCACTGAAACAACACCTTGAGCTGAGTGTTTATAGTGCTTGTTCACTGAAACAACACCTTGAGCTGGTGTTTATAGTGCTTGTTCACTGAAACAACATCTTGAGCTGAGTGTTTATAGTGCTAGTTCACTGAAACAACACCTTGAGCTGAGTGTTTATAGTGCTTGTTCACTGAAACAACACCTTGAGCTGGTGTTTATAGTGCTTGTTCACTGAAACAATACCTTGAGCTGAGTGTTTATAGTGCTTGTTCACTGAAACAACACCTTGAGCTGAGTGTTTATAGTGCTTGTTCACTGAAACAACACCTTGAGCTGAGTGTTTATAGTGCTTGTTCACTGAAACAACACCTTGAGCTGAGTGTTTATAGTGCTTGTTCACTGAAACAACACCTTGAGCTGAGTGTTTATAGTGATAGTTCACTGAAACAACACCTTGAGCTGAGTGTTTATAGTGATAGTTCACTGAAACAACACCTTGAGCTGAGTGTTTATAGTGATAGTTCACTGAAACAACACCTTGAGCTGAGTGTTTATAGTGCTTGTTCACTGAAACAACACCTTGAGCTGAGTGTTTTGAGTGCTTGTTCACTGAAACAACACCTTGAGCTGAGTGTTTATAGTGCTTGTTCACTGAAACAACCCCTTGAGCTGAGTGTTTATAGTGCTTGTTCACTGAAACAACACCTTGAGCTGAGTGTGTATAGTGCTTGTTCACTGAAACAACACCTTGAGCTGAGTGTTTATAGTGCTTGTTCACTGAAACAACACCTTGAGCTGAGTGTTTATAGTGCTTGTTCACTGAAACAACACCTTGAGCTGGTGTTTATAGTGCTTGTTCACTGAAACAACATCTTGAGCTGAGTGTTTATAGTGATAGTTCACTGAAACAACACCTTGAGCTGAGTGTTTATAGTGCTTGTTCACTGAAACAACACCTTGAGCTGGTGTTTATAGTGCTTGTTCACTGAAACAACACCTTGAGCTGAGTGTTTATAGTGCTTGTTCACTGAAACAACACCTTGAGCTGAGTGTTTATAGTGCTTGTTCACTGAAACAACACCTTGAGCTGGTGTTTATAGTGCTTGTTCACTGAAACAACATCTTGAGCTGAGTTTTATAGTGCTAGTTCACTGAAACAACACCTTGAGCTGAGTGTTTATAGTGATAGTTCACTGAAACAACACCTTGAGCTGAGTGTTTATAGTGCTTGTTCACTGAAACAACACCTTGAGCTGAGTGTTTATAGTGCTTGTTCACTGAAACAACACCTTGAGCTGAGTGTTTATAGTGCTTGTTCACTGAAACAACACCTTGAGCTGAGTGTTTATAGTGCTTGTTCACTGAAACAACACCTTGAGCTGAGTGTGTATAGTGCTTGTTCACTGAAACAACACCTTGAGCTGAGTGTTTATAGTGCTTGTTCACTGAAACAACACCTTGAGCTGAGTGTTTATAGTGCTTGTTCACTGAAACAACACCTTGAGCTGGTGTTTATAGTGCTTGTTCACTGAAACAACATCTTGAGCTGAGTGTTTATAGTGCTAGTTCACTGAAACAACACCTTGAGCTGAGTGTTTATAGTGCTTGTTCACTGAAACAACACCTTGAGCTGGTGTTTATAGTGCTTGTTCACTGAAACAACACCTTGAGCTGAGTGTTTATAGTGCTTGTTCACTGAAACAACACCTTGAGCTGGTGTTTATAGTGCTTGTTCACTGAAACAACATCTTGAGCTGAGTGTTTATAGTGCTAGTTCACTGAAACAACACCTTGAGCTGAGTGTTTATAGTGCTTGTTCACTGAAACAACACCTTGAGCTGGTGTTTATAGTGCTTGTTCACTGAAACAACACCTTGAGCTGAGTGTTTATAGTGCTTGTTCACTGAAACAACACCTTGAGCTGGTGTTTATAGTGCTTGTTCACTGAAACAACACCTTGAGCTGAGTGTTTATAGTGCTTGTTCACTGAAACAACACCTTGAGCTGGTGTTTATAGTGCTTGTTCACTGAAACAACACCTTGAGCTGAGTGTTTATAGTGCTTGTTCACTGAAACAACACCTTGAGCTGAGTGTTTATAGTGCTTGTTCACTGAAACAACACCTTGAGCTGGTGTTTATAGTGCTTGTTCACTGAAACAACATCTTGAGCTGAGATTTATAGTGCTAGTTCACTGAAACAACACCTTGAGCTGAGTGTTTATAGTGCTTGTTCACTGAAACAACACCTTGAGCTGAGTGTTTATAATGCTAGTTCACTGAAACAACACCTTGAGCTGAGTGTTTATAGTGCTTGTTCACTGAAACAACAGTATGAATATAAACATTTAGTTTCACACGGACACATTATTATAACTTACAGCCAAACAGTATAAACATAGAAACATAGATATCAAATACAAGTGTGGCACAATTTGTTGTCTATTTAGCCAGGTAAGCGATTACATTACAGTTTTCTATTTGAGCCAATGTTTAATAATCAACACATTAACAAAAAATGTAGTTTATTTGTTGTCTATTTATGATATCATTTATTTACATATTTTAGATTCAAAACTACACGATCAAAAACGTTTTATGCGAGACTCAACCGATTTAACAGAAGGTGAGGAATTAACACTACATTGTCCTGTATTAGATAAACTGAAGGCCACCATTACTTGGAGTTTTGTTGATGGTACATTAAGAAGTGATCGCATTTTAACAGATATAGGGGATAAAGTCGAAAATGGAAAACTAACGATAGCCGATGTTAAAGTTGAAGATAGGGGACATTACTCGTGTACAGCTGTGTGGTATTCAGGACAGGCTTCATTTAAACATTTAGTAAGAGTGAAAAGTAAGTACACAGATATGATGGAATGATTGTTAATTGTTTAACATCAAGTACACAGATATGATGGAAAGATTGTTAATTGTTTAACATCAAGTACACAGATATGATGGAATGATTTTTAATTGTTTAACAACCAGTGGCAAACATCTTATGGAATAAAATGATGTTTCCATTAAATATTTAATGCATTTTAACGAAAACAAGTTACAATGTATGAAAACTGTAAAGAATAAGACAGGAATCGGGCGACTCGCCCAACGACATTGACTGTCCCTTGCAAAGTATGGTGAGTTGAGTTGGAACAAAAGAAATAACCTTTGTGGCCACTACAATGTTCCTACTCTTTGTACTTATGTGAATATGTAGTAGCTATGTGTACCTATGTTGTATCGAAATGTACATATATATACTAGCTATGTGTACATATGCTGTACCGATATGTACACATGTAGTAACTATATATGTGTATCTATATTGTACCGATATGTACATTGTACATATGTAGTAGCTATGTGTACCTATATTGAACCGATACGTACATACATTGTACCGATATATATGACATTTTTCATATCATACCCTTTATCAGCCCTTGGTCATGATATCAGCCCGAGAGCCGATTCTTCAACAGAGGAAATAACTGATTTGTACCAAAATGTTTAGGTTTTTTTTTTACTAGAATTAAGTACATAATAATAGAACAAGAAATTTATTGTTTTACTACGCAAATCCAATAAATACACTTTTTTTTTTAGCACTTTCAATATCATAAGAGAGAAAATTGACATTTCAAAATTTTCTATACAAATAAAAAAAAAACCACCCCAGTTTAATTAAAGGTTAACACAGTGTCACTGATTTAATTTTAAACACATGAGCTTGTTACGAATTTTTTTAATCTCTCGACTGACAACTCTAAAAACCACAAGGAAGGAATCTCCCATGTCAAATTTTCATACAACACTTTTTCAAAATACTTTTATATTGGTGTCTTGACCTGATTCGCGATAATATTGGTAGCCCTTTGAAGCATAATAAATATATTTTTGATATTCCTATTCCTTTTTGTCATCATCTTTACCTATCTGAAGCTTTTAAGCAATGTTTCACAGAATTTGTTGCTCCTCCGCTAAGCACGCAGCATTAAGGAGTAAGAGCAAAGGCTAGTTGGCTCGGAATCAGAATAATGTGTCCGAGTGGAGCGACATTTCTACCGGCGGACTGTTGTTTCAGTGAGCTAGGACTATAAAATACAACTCAGCGAGTTGGTCTAGAACAAAGCAGACCTCATCATCACCTCATTGAAAATTAACTTGTTCTCGCCATGATATAGCTGAAAAATTGCTGAATTTGGCATTAAACACTCACTCACTGTACATATGTAATAAAGAATGTATACTCTTAGGATGTAACGAAATTAGTGAAGAATTGAATACTTTATTGTTCAAATCAGTGCACAAATTTATTCGACAACCTTGTAGATTTAATAATTAATTATCCCCAACCGTGATATTATCTCAACACAATTTATTAGTTTTACTCCCCCTCCCCCTCCTTTTTTTCTGTTAAATATTAAAACAATATTTAAATGTATGCTTAGTTTGACATGATTTTGCCTAATTTACTAATTATAATTGATATAGCCTGTACACTTGCTGTCATTTTATTTGTTTTGTTTATGCTATTAATGTATTTGTATGGAGAGGGACTAGTAAGTTGTAAAAACTTGTTCCCAATCCAATTGTATATATATATTGACAATATAATCATCATAAAGTATGTAATAGCTATGTGTACCTAGCTATCTTGTACTGATATGTAGATATCTAGTAGCTATGTGTATATACATTGTACTGATATGTACATATGTAATAGCTATGTACAGTATACATGTGTTGTACCGATTTGTACGGAAGCAGGTCGATACGGCCCCAATACCCGTCCGGCCCTAGTCGATCTGGCCTCGTGTCAGTCCGGCCCCAAATAACATAGTCGTTTCGGCCCCAATATAAAATATCATGAATACACTATATTACAACACATTTACATGAAGTTAAGTTATTAAGTTAAAGTTAAAGTCATTAATATTTTTCTTTGATGTTTTTCACTTTCTTTTAACATAAAAGAAATTAAAAAGAAAGCCTTATATATCCAAACAAAATCTGCAAGATCATTAACGCTTAATTATAGTCTATTGTTCTTCATTTATATTATATTGGTAATATGATTAGGATTAATTAATATTGTAATCACAGAAAAAAGAACTCAAAACCCAAGCCATTTTATTGTACAAGCAGAGGATTAATTAGGAAAAAGTCTTCAACGATGACGACGTATCCTTGTGTTGTATGCAAGATTCACGTTAGACCGAGACAGCATGCCTTAGAGTGCGATGGCTGTTCACGGTCGTAGGCCAGGTCTGAATAAAGTGAGGCAAAGGGGGTGAATTTAGACAAATTTTGAGAGAAAAAAAGATTTTATTTGCTTTCAAAGGTTACACTTGCCGTTTCAAAAGTGAGGCATTTGCCTCCATTGCGCTACGGCCATGCTGTTTCTGATGGCAACATCATCTTTGCAACTCAGATAATTTTAATTTTATTTTAGAATTGTGAAATCTCTCATTTTCTCATTTTAAAGCATTTTAAAAACAAGTTTAATTTATTTGGATTGGTAAAATAGTGAAATACTGATATGCACACACATTCTACCAATATGTACATATGTGATAGCTATGTGTACAAACATTGTACCGATATGTACATATGTAATAGCTATGAATACAAACATTGTACTGATATGTACATATGCAGTAGCTGTGTATACATATGTTGTACCGATATGTACATACATTGTACTGATATGTACATATGCAGTAGCCATGTGTACATATGTTGTACCGATATGTACCTACATTGTGTTGATATGTACAAACATTGTACCGATATGTACATATGTAATATTAGTAGCCATGTGTACATATGTTGTACCGATATGTACCTACATTGTGCTGATATGTACAAACATTGTACATATATAATACTAGTAGCTATGTGTACCTATGCTGTTGTGATATGTACATACATTGTATCGATATTTACATGTACCGTTATGTACATACATTGTACTGATATGTATATATGTAGTAGATATGTGTCCCTATGTTGTACTGATATGTACATATATTATACTGATGTTTACATATATTTCAGGTCGACTCGCTCCATTATGGCCAGCTATTGGAATAATAGTAGAAATTTTAGTTCTTGTTGTTATTGTCTTTGCATGTAAAGATAGAAAGAAGAAAAAAGACACAGAGACCCTGTAAGTTATATTTACGTTATAATTATTAGAACATGTAAAACAACAATTTGTTAAAATTTGCAGGTTTGTATGTTGTGATTGAAAAAGGAATGAACTCGTTGGCAAATATTAAGGGATAGTATATTTATTTAGAAATGCCTGTACCAAGTCAGGGTCATTACGGTTTTCACAATTTTCCGGTTGTTGACTGATTTTGTCTGTTTATATAATTATGAGTTTTGACTTTCCCTTTGTAAGATTGTTCGGAGTTCGGCAATTTTGTTATTACCCTTATATAGTTGTATATGAAGAATGAATGATGATAATAAAGGTTAATTATTGCCGAAAGGATGATGCATAATACGGTTTAAGTGTCACCGAAACGATGAGGCATAGCACGATTTAACAAGGTTGAGTCATAACACAGTGTAGGTGTCGCCTAAAGGTTGAGGTATAACACGGTGTATGAGTCATCGAAAGGTTGAGGCATAACATGGTGTAAGTGTCACCGAAAGGTTGAGGTATAACACGATTTAAGTGTCGCTGAAAGGAAGAGTCATAGCACGGTGTAGGTGTCAAGGAAAGGTTGAGTCATAACACAGTGTAGGTGTCACCGAAAGGTTGAGTCATAACACAGTGTAGGTGTTACCGAAAGGTTGAGTCATAAAACAGTGTAGGTGTCACCAAACAGTTGAGGCATAGCACGGTGTAGGTGTCACTGAAACGTTGAGTCATAGCACAGTGTAGGTGTCACCGAAAGGTTTAGGCATAGCACAGTGTAAGTGTCACCGAAAGGTTGAGGCATAACACGGTGTAGGTGTCACCGAAAAGTTGTCATAACACAGTGTAGGTGTCACCGAAAGGTTGAGGCATAACACGGAGTAAGTGTCACTGAAAGGTTGAGGCATAACACGATCTAAGTGTCGCTGATATGATGAGGCAAAACATGGTTTAAGTGTCGTCTAATGGATGAGGCATACCACGGTTTAAGTGACGCTGAAAGGTTGAGACATAACACGGTTTAAGTGTCATCGAAAGGATGGTGCATGACATGATTTAAGTGTCGCCGAAAGGATGAGACATAACACGGTTTAAGTGTCACATATTTGATGAGACATAACACGGTTTAAGTGTCATCTAAAGGATGATGCATAACATGATTTAAGTGTCGCCGAAAGGATGAGACATAGCACGGTTTAAGTGTCACATATAGGATGAGAACATAACACGGTTTAAGTGTCATCTAAAGGATGATGCATAACATGATTTAAGTGTCGCCGAAAGGATGAGACATAGCATGGTTTAAGTATTACCGAAAGGATGAGACATAGCACGGTTTAAGTGTCGCCGAAAGGATGAGACGTAACACGATTTAAGTGACGCTGAAAGGTTGAGACATAACACGGTTTAAGTGTCGCTGAAAGGATGAAGCATAACATGATTTAAATGTCGCTGAAAGTTTTACGCATAACACGGTTTAAGTGTGGCAGGAAGGATAAGGTATAACACAGTTTAACAGTCGTCAAAAGGATAAGGTATAACACAGTTTAACAGTCGTCAAAAGGATAAGGTATAACACAGTTTAACAGTCGTCAAAAGGATAAGGTATAACACAGTTTAACAGTCGTCAAAAGGATAAGGTATAACACAGTTTAACAGTCGTCAAAAGGATAAGGTATAACACAGTTTAACAGTCGTCAAAAGGATAAGGTATAACACAGTTTAACAGTCGTCAAAAGGATAAGGTATAACACAGTTTAACAGTCGTCAAAAGGATAAGGTATAACACAGTTTAACAGTCGTCAAAAGGATAAGGTATAACACAGTTTAACAGTCGTCAAAAGGATAAGGTATAACACAGTTTAACAGTCGTCAAAAGGATAAGGTATAACACAGTTTAACAGTCGTCAAAAGGATAAGGTATAACACAGTTTAAGTGTCGCTAAAAGGATAAGGTATAACACAGTTTAACAGTCGTCAAAAGGATAAGGTATAACACAGTTTAAGTGTCGCTAAAAGGATAAGGTATAACACAGTTTAACAGTCGTCAAAAGGATAAGGTATAACACAGTTTAACAGTCGTCAAAAGGATAAGGTATAACACAGTTTAACAGTCGTCAAAAGGATAAGGTATAACACAGTTTAACAGTCGTCAAAAGGATAAGGTATAACACAGTTTAAGTGTCGCTAAAAGGATAAGGTATAACACAGTTTAACAGTCGTCAAAAGGATAAGGTATAACACAGTTTAAGTGTCGCTAAAAGGATAAGGTATAACACAGTTTAACAGTCGTCAAAAGGATAAGGTATAACACAGTTTAACAGTCGTCAAAAGGATAAGGTATAACACAGTTTAACAGTCGTCAAAAGGATAAGGTATAACACAGTTTAACAGTCGTCAAAAGGATAAGGTATAACACAGTTTAACAGTCGTCAAAAGGATAAGGTATAACACAGTTTAACAGTCGTCAAAAGGATAAGGTATAACACAGTTTAACAGTCGTCAAAAGGATGAGGTATAACACAGTTTAACAGTCGTCAAAAGGATAAGGTATAACACAGTTTAACAGTCGTCAAAAGGATAAGGTATAACACAGTTTAACAGTCGTCAAAAGGATAAGGTATAACACAGTTTAACAGTCGTCAAAAGGATAAGGTATAACACAGTTTAACAGTCGTCAAAAGGATAAGGTATAACACAGTTTAACAGTCGTCAAAAGGATAAGGTATAACACAGTTTAACAGTCGTCAAAAGGATAAGGTATAACACAGTTTAACAGTCGTCAAAAGGATAAGGTATAACACAGTTTAACAGTCGTCAAAAGGATAAGGTATAACACAGTTTAACAGTCGTCAAAAGGATAAGGTATAACACAGTTTAACAGTCGTCAAAAGGATAAGGTATAACACAGTTTAACAGTCGTCAAAAGGATAAGGTATAACACAGTTTAACAGTCGTCAAAAGGATAAGGTATAACACAGTTTAACAGTCGTCAAAAGGATAAGGTATAACACAGTTTAACAGTCGTCAAAAGGATAAGGTATAACACAGTTTAACAGTCGTCAAAAGGATAAGGTATAACACAGTTTAACAGTCGTCAAAAGGATGAGGTATAACACAGTTTAACAGTCGTCAAAAGGATGAGGTATAACACAGTTTAACAGTCGTCAAAAGGATGAGGTATAACACAGTTTAACAGTCGTCAAAAGGATAAGGTATAACACAGTTTAACAGTCGTCAAAAGGATAAGGTATAACACAGTTTAACAGTCGTCAAAAGGATAAGGTATAACACAGTTTAACAGTCGTCAAAAGGATAAGGTATAACACAGTTTAACAGTCGTCAAAAGGATAAGGTATAACACAGTTTAACAGTCGTCAAAAGGATAAGGTATAACACAGTTTAACAGTCGTCAAAAGGATAAGGTATAACACAGTTTAACAGTCGTCAAAAGGATAAGGTATAACACAGTTTAACAGTCGTCAAAAGGATAAGGTATAACACAGTTTAACAGTCGTCAAAAGGATAAGGTATAACACAGTTTAACAGTCGTCAAAAGGATGAGGTATAACACAGTTTAACAGTCGTCAAAAGGATAAGGTATAACACAGTTTAACAGTCGTCAAAAGGATAAGGTATAACACAGTTTAACAGTCGTCAAAAGGATAAGGTATAACACAGTTTAACAGTCGTCAAAAGGATAAGGTATAACACAGTTTAACAGTCGTCAAAAGGATAAGGTATAACACAGTTTAACAGTCGTCAAAAGGATAAGGTATAACACAGTTTAACAGTCGTCAAAAGGATAAGGTATAACACAGTTTAACAGTCGTCAAAAGGATAAGGTATAACACAGTTTAACAGTCGTCAAAAGGATAAGGTATAACACAGTTTAACAGTCGTCAAAAGGATAAGGTATAACACAGTTTAACAGTCGTCAAAAGGATAAGGTATAACACAGTTTAACAGTCGTCAAAAGGATAAGGTATAACACAGTTTAACAGTCGTCAAAAGGATAAGGTATAACACAGTTTAACAGTCGTCAAAAGGATAAGGTATAACACAGTTTAACAGTCGTCAAAAGGATAAGGTATAACACAGTTTAACAGTCGTCAAAAGGATAAGGTATAACACAGTTTAACAGTCGTCAAAAGGATAAGGTATAACACAGTTTAACAGTCGTCAAAAGGATAAGGTATAACACAGTTTAACAGTCGTCAAAAGGATAAGGTATAACACAGTTTAAGTATCGGTGAAAGGATGAGGCATGACACAATTTAAGTGTCGCTAAAAGGATGAGGCATGACACAATTTAAGTGTCGCTAAAAGGATGAGGCATGACACAATTTAAGTGTCGCTAAAAGGATGAGGCATGACACAATTTAAGTGTCGCTAAAAGGATGAGGCATGACACAATTTAAGTGTCGCTAAAAGGATGAGGTATAACACAGTTTAAGTGTCGCTAAAAGGATGAGGCATGACACAATTTAAGTATCGGTGAAAGGATGAGGCATGACACAATTTAAGTATCGGTGAAAGGATGAGGCATGACACAATTTAAGTATCGGTGAAAGGATGAGGCATGACACAATTTAAGTGTCGCTAAAAGGATGAGGCATGACACAATTTAAGTGTCGGTGAAAGGATGAGGCATGACACAATTTAAGTATCGGTGAAAGGATGAGGCATGACACAATTTAAGTATCGGTGAAAGGATGAGGCATGACACAATTTAAGTGTCGCTAAAAGGATGAGGCATGACACAATTTAAGTATCGGTGAAAGGATGAGGCATGACACAATTTAAGTGTCGGTGAAAGGATGAGGCATGACACAATTTAAGTGTCGCTAAAAGGATGAGGCATGACACAATTTAAGTGTCGGTGAAAGGATGAGGCATGACACAATTTAAGTGTCGCTAAAAGGATGAGGCATGACACAATTTAAGTATCGCTAAAAGGATGAGGCATGACACAATTTAAGTGTCGCTAAAAGGATGAGGCATGACACAATTTAAGTATCGGTGAAAGGATGAGGCATGACACAATTTAAGTATCGGTGAAAGGATGAGGCATGACACAATTTAAGTGTCGCTAAAAGGATGAGGCATGACACAATTTAAGTGTCGCTAAAAGGATGAGGCATGACACAATTTAAGTGTCGCTAAAAGGATGAGGCATGACACAATTTAAGTATCGGTGAAAGGATGAGGCATGACACAATTTAAGTATCGGTGAAAGGATGAGGCATGACACAATTTAAGTGTCGGTGAAAGGATGAGGCATGACACAATTTAAGTGTCGCTAAAAGGATGAGGCATGACACAATTTAAGTGTCGCTAAAAGGATGAGGCATGACACAATTTAAGTATCGCTAAAAGGATGAGGCATGACACAATTTAAGTATCGGTGAAAGGATGAGGCATGACACAATTTAAGTATCGGTGAAAGGATGAGGCATGACACAATTTAAGTGTCGCTAAAAGGATGAGGCATGACACAATTTAAGTGTCGGTGAAAGGATGAGGCATGACACAATTTAAGTATCGGTGAAAGGATGAGGCATGACACAATTTAAGTGTCGCTAAAAGGATGAGGCATGACACAATTTAAGTGTCGCTAAAAGGATGAGGCATGACACAATTTAAGTGTCGCTAAAAGGATGAGGCATGACACAATTTAAGTATCGCTAAAAGGATGAGGCATGACACAATTTAAGTGTCGCTAAAAGGATGAGGCATGACACAATTTAAGTGTCGCTAAAAGGATGAGGCATGACACAATTTAAGTGTCGGTGAAAGGATGAGGCATGACACAATTTAAGTGTCGCTAAAAGGATGAGGCATGACACAATTTAAGTGTCGCTAAAAGGATGAGGCATGACACAATTTAAGTGTCGCTAAAAGGATGAGGCATGACACAATTTAAGTATCGGTGAAAGGATGAGGCATGACACAATTTAAGTGTCGCTAAAAGGATGAGGCATGACACAATTTAAGTATCGGTGAAAGGATGAGGCATGACACAATTTAAGTATCGCTAAAAGGATGAGGCATGACACAATTTAAGTATCGGTGAAAGGATGAGTCATGACACAATTTAAGTGTCGCTAAAAGGATGAGGCATGACACAATTTAAGTATCGCTAAAAGGATAAGGCATGACACAATTTAAGTGTCGCTAAAAGGATGAGGCATGACACAATTTAAGTGTCGCTAAAAGGATGAGGCATGACACAATTTAAGTATCGCTAAAAGGATGAGGCATGACACAATTTAAGTGTCGCTAAAAGGATGAGGCATGACACAATTTAAGTGTCGCTAAAAGGATGAGGCATGACACAATTTAAGTATCGGTGAAAGGATGAGGCATGACACAATTTAAGTGTCGCTAAAAGGATGAGGCATGACACAATTTAAGTGTCGCTAAAAGGATGAGGCATGACACAATTTAAGTATCGCTAAAAGGATGAGGCATGACACAATTTAAGTGTCGCTAAAAGGATGAGGCATGACACAATTTAAGTATCGGTGAAAGGATGAGGCATGACACAATTTAAGTGTCGCTAAAAGGATGAGGCATGACACAATTTAAGTGTCGCTAAAAGGATGAGGCATGACACAATTTAAGTGTCGGTGAAAGGATGAGGCATGACACAATTTAAGTGTCGCTAAAAGGATGAGGCATGACACAATTTAAGTGTCGCTAAAAGGATGAGGCATGACACAATTTAAGTGTCGCTAAAAGGATGAGGCATGACACAATTTAAGTATCGCTAAAAGGATGAGGCATGACACAATTTAAGTGTCGCTAAAAGGATGAGGCATGACACAATTTAAGTATCGGTGAAAGGATGAGGCATGACACAATTTAAGTGTCGCTAAAAGGATGAGGCATGACACAATTTAAGTGTCGCTAAAAGGATGAGGCATGACACAATTTAAGTGTCGGTGAAAGGATGAGGCATGACACAATTTAAGTATCGGTGAAAGGATGAGGCATGACACAATTTAAGTGTCGCTAAAAGGATGAGGCATGACACAATTTAAGTATCGGTGAAAGGATGAGGCATGACACAATTTAAGTGTCGGTGAAAGGATGAGGCATGACACAATTTAAGTGTCGCTAAAAGGATGAGGCATGACACAATTTAAGTGTCGGTGAAAGGATGAGGCATGACACAATTTAAGTGTCGCTAAAAGGATGAGGCATGACACAATTTAAGTATCGCTAAAAGGATGAGGCATGACACAATTTAAGTGTCGCTAAAAGGATGAGGCATGACACAATTTAAGTATCGGTGAAAGGATGAGGCATGACACAATTTAAGTATCGGTGAAAGGATGAGGCATGACACAATTTAAGTGTCGCTAAAAGGATGAGGCATGACACAATTTAAGTGTCGCTAAAAGGATGAGGCATGACACAATTTAAGTGTCGCTAAAAGGATGAGGCATGACACAATTTAAGTATCGGTGAAAGGATGAGGCATGACACAATTTAAGTATCGGTGAAAGGATGAGGCATGACACAATTTAAGTATCGGTGAAAGGATGAGGCATGACACAATTTAAGTGTCGGTGAAAGGATGAGGCATGACACAATTTAAGTGTCGCTAAAAGGATGAGGCATGACACAATTTAAGTATCGGTGAAAGGATGAGGCATACCACTTAAATCGTGTTATGCCACATCCTTTAAAAATATCCCATAGAACAATACAAAGTCAAAGAGCAGCATACTATAATTAAAGCCGCTAAATATACTAAGGGACCGACCATTTAACTTGCAGGGGAGGTTATGATTTTTTGTTTCGTTCAGAATTTTTTTTTCGGACAACACAAGAGTTAGATTATTATTTTTTTCCAGAATTTAACATTAGGTTATGACAAAAACTCTGAATAAGATTATTTATTTTTTCCTCCACCAAAATCAGAATATTTTTTTCAGCAACATTGGAAATCAGAATATTTTTTTAGATATATTACGGATTTAACCATTGTTTTTTTTAAATACAACATCCAACTGTATTAAATAAATTTGCGTCTTTTATTTTCATTTTCCGTATCTCTAGATGTCCGTTTCCGTACCTTTGACGTCATTCTTCAATGACGTCAAAATATGTGTCACGTCATATTTCATGTATGGTGTCTCATGAAGAAAAATACTGTACTAAATTGCTAAATCAATACAGTTTCATATGTAGTAAATTTTATAAACTCTATAAATATAACATTAATATATCACATGACAAAACAACGGGTTTGCGAAACAGTTTCAATAATATAAATGTTAACAACATGTAAATAAAACCTTGGTGTGGCCCCATGACGTCGAAAGTTTTCAAGGCTCAACGTTTTGTTTATTTGTTATCAGTCGGGAAGCCAACGTCAGCTTCCGTAACTCCTCCCATAAGGCTAAAAACATTTACGCAAGGGCAGATAATAATAACCCACCAGGTGTCGCCCATAATCGTAATAGGTATTGACGTTTGTTTACCATGACGATTACAGAATAAACCTTATATGAGAGATAAATATAAATAAATACATTCCCAAAAAACGTGAATTATCATGGTTAAATATATAAGTTGCCGAAAAAACCCCAAGAAAGTGTTTATTAGACATAATATCGGTATAAAACAAGGTATTTCCCGAGGTATTTGTTTTTGTTGTTGTAGCTAAAAATATATGGCGGGAAATTCTCGAGGCTAAGAATAACTGACACAAACGCATCCCATTGGTTGTCAGTAAAAACTATGGTCAAAAATAGGTTTACCCATCATTCAAATGTGTAACGAAATATAAAAATAGCCATCATTCCGCCTTTAATTTGCAAAACGAGGTTTGTAACTTAGGACGCTGTCAGCCGCCATTTTTGATAAAGAAGACGCTGAATAAATAAATAAATAAATAAATAAATAAATAAATAAGTTTTATCTAAAGTCGGCATGGTTAAAAACAACAAGCATACAAATATAAGCTCTAATGTGCCTTTGACCGACATACAACATAAATAACAATAATTAAGGCATGCAAAAATAAATTAAAAACAAAGAAAAACAAAGCTAGCACTACAAGAAAAGCACAGACATGTAAGTTGGTAAGAAATCTGAAATAACTAAAACATGAAATTAAAAGCAATTTAAAAGTAGATATTATAGCTGAACAGAATTAAAAATGATAAGCTTACATGAAAGCTAAGCATAACTAAAACTAAAACTACACAATATTCAATAATAAAACTAAGTACAACATATAAAGTATAAATGTTTGGATAAATGACAAATTTTTAGAGAAGGATCAGAGTTTTCAAGACACCTTGTGTCATAAACATTATAATATATTTAGTCATTCAGAAAAGAACTTTTTGATTGTGTAATTTGTGAAACTTCATCTGAAACTGAAAGTCAAAAGGTTTATTTCAATTTCAATTGAAAACCAGTACTTGTTAAAGTTGTTCTTAAATATTTCAAGAATGAATTACATTTCTGTAAAGAATTTGGCTCAGAAGATAAATTATATTGTGGTACATATTGTTATAACAGTTGTAACACATTTTTTAGGTCAGAAAGTGGAGCTGAAACAAGATCTCAAACTTTTCAATTTCTTTGAGATATTTTGAACCAGAACCAAGTTGTTGAACAAGTTTCTACAGACATTTAGACATTTAGACCTGTATACACTCCAACATGTTGTTGAATTTGTTATTCATGTTTTTTTTTTTAGATGAAAAGGTACTTCTGTTGCCTGTTATTTATGAGAAATATAATTATCTTTTATTATCTATGAATTTTAATGCTGAATTTTATAAATTTTATTTTACAGAAAAGAATTTTTCAAAATTTGCCCTTTTATTAACTTTTTCCAGTCATTGGATTCAAATAAAATAGTTTTTTAACTTCAATTTTAAACAATATTTACCAATACTTGCTTATTTTGCCAACAGAAAACATATTCATTCTAGTCATTTTATTTACTTAGTGGAATTTGGAAATCTGGTTTGTCATTTCATGTGAATGCAAGTCCTTCTGTATGTGTCTTAAAATTATGTGAATGGTAGTCATTCAATATGTGTCTTTTATGTGAATGCTAGTCAGTTTGTGTGTGTCTTTTATGTGAATGCTAGTCATTCTGTTTGTGAATGTCATGGGGAAAAAAATATTGCAACCTATAAGTACCTATATTTGTAAATGCTGGTAATTTTGTGAATGTCCTGGAGAAAGAATTATTGCAAACTAAGTATCCATATTTGTAAATACTGGTCATTTTGTGAATATCCTGGAGAAAGAATTATTGCAACCTATGTACTCAGTTATATTTGTAAATGCTGGTCATTTCATCTTGTGAAGTCATGGGGAAATAATTATTGCAACCTAAGTACCCATATTTGTAAATGCTGGTCATTTTGTGAATGTCAAGGGGAAAGAATTATTACAAATTAACCACCCCTATATGTTATAGAAGCTAGTTTGTAGTTGTGTCAAACACATGAATATTCCAAATACATTGATATTTACATTGTCAGATAAACATGAAACTTGGTAGCTTTCATTCAAATAATAAAATTTCCTAATTTCAAGAAAAAATATTTGCTTACACTGATTTTTTTTTTAATTTGCCTTGATATAATATGAAGGGTTAAGATATCTGAATACAATTTTGTATGCCCCTTTTTGTCTCAAGGTTTCATTTTTTTTAGATTTTTAAAAATTTATTAATTGTTTTACTGGCATGTTTTTTTTTATAATATTTTCATATTTTTTCAATTCACTTAATTTTTGTTTACATGCTTTTATTTTTTCCACACATTTCTTTCTTTCTATTTATCTTGTACCTGTTGTATTGAAATTAAATTAAATTGAAATTATTAATTGTTGTACATTCCCTGTGCAAATCTAGTATCATAGATGATTTTTTTTTATTTAAAGTGATGATAAATAGTAATTCCCCAGTCTAAATTACAAAATGCACAATGTCTAAAACAATATTGCAATAAAAATAAACTGAAAAATACGGTATTAATACAAGAAAATTAAAAAAAGACATAAAAATAGACACCCCTTTCCCAAATGAAATAGTCTCTTTCGGATGTACGCTTAGGTGTCGTTTATTGTTGATGTTAAGAAACACCACCGATGTGTTCCGAAAGACAATGAATTTCGATGTTTGGCAAATGGTCGATCGATCAAGGTGGGTGTAGAACTAAGTGACACAATTGCATCCCACAAGACATTGACACTAGTTGTCGGTATGACAATGATCCTAGATGATTTCCTCAGGCAATGGATGTTACAGAAAGCCATCATATTGTTTTAATTAAATTTTTTGACTTAAATAGAACCACCTCGACATTTGTTTTGAAATTGAGTCCACTTCAAGTAGCAACATTCGATGTTTGTGCACTATATAAATAAAAACTGAAGTGATGCAATAAATTTCTATTTATCCATAGACATATTCCGTATATTTTAATTGATTTCAAGCGTACGTATTTATTGTAAACCGACGTATTTTAACCGAAGGGTTGAACGTCATTTTTCATCAAAAATGACGCGAAAGTCACGTGACTTTGTTTTTAGATGGAACTCTCCTGCGTCACTGGCTTCCCGACTGTATGGTACAGCCATGGAACATAGGAGTTTTCTGAATCGATCAGGTATTTGTGACGGAATTCAGGGTTGAAGAACCAATGAAAATTTGTGTTTCAAACTAAATCCGTAATATATATATATATTACGGATTTAGTTTGAAACACAAATTTATATAACGGATTTAGTTTGAAACACAAATTTTCATTGGTTCTTCAACCATGATTGTTAGGTTATAATTGGAAAAACCCCATATATTATAGCCTCCCAAAAACGATAACAACATGGCCGACGAAGAAAAATCTCTTCACTGACTCAATAGCATAATACGGAATAATGATTGTATTTTTACCTAATTAAATGCTGTTTTTATACTCAAAACGGCTGTATGAACAAAAAAATATTACAACAGATAATTCCGTCACAAACACCAGATCGATTTAGCAAACTGCTATGTTCCACGGTTGTACCATAACAAACGTGAACATCACAATAAACAAAACATTGAGCCTTGAAAACGTTAGACGTCATGGGGCCACACCAAGGTTTTGTTAACATTTGAATTATTGAAATTGCAGTCTTCACGAAGTGTGTCGGTCCGTCGGTCAAAATCGATGAAATCCGAATGGGACCGGTCGGTAAAATGTCAAATATCGCCGATCCAAAAGTCCGACATTGCTTCGGACTTCAGCTGATACCAAAAAGTGTAGCTCTGCACAGGTGAACGCCATGTTGGGTTTAAAATTTGTTGAATATGCGATTCCCGGGGATAAAATCAAACGAAAAGCTAGCAAAGAGGACTCTGACAGGGATGCAAATTAAAGGTCGCCCAGTTGGTGATTAAAATTTATTATAAAACTGAAATATATCACTGAACACAGAAATATGTTGACTTCCACACACCCCGAGGATCAATAATTGCATATGTTTAATTGAATTTGTTTTGAGATGCATATATATTGAAGATGACAACAGATTCATTTTCTCAACTGAAATTAATAAGGGATGAAAACCGGAAGTTGACATTGATGATGTAAAATTCGGTACCGGATCGGACAATTAGATACGGATTGTTGGCCATATCAGCCTTACCTTTTCAGATAACAACATACAGAAGAACATTTAATTGATTAAAATATTTGCATGAAAATTTATTGATACTAAAGTGAATAACTTGTCAATTTGTATTTCATTTGCAAATTTAAATTTAAGTCTATATTTATTTTCCATTGATGTCCTAAAATTGTCCAAAAAGATGTGTATTGGATACAGTTCATTTTTTTTAACCATACTGCAGAATATATTTTCAAATTTATAAATTTATAAAATAATAATTATTTGCTACCTTTTACTTGTTTACAAATAAAAATGCAGCATACAGTAAAAGGAATAAGTAAACACAGATATTTACATATATTTAGTTACATTCACTGGAAACTATACATGACTGGATATGTATGGCGACTGACATTACTTTGCTCGTGAACAATCACATAAAGATTCCCTGTCTAATTCTACTGTGTACTAAATTGCTATCAAGCGTCATTAAAAAAACATTTTTATATATAATATAAATTTTTATTATTCGATTCCTCTGTCGTCCGACGACATTATATATTTTTGCTAGAGCCGTCGAACGTCAGAGCGCAATATATACGGAAAACAGCGGATTTGCTTCTCCAGCTCTGGGTCAGCACATTTCCACGTTTCGTGGCTATCGGATTTTATTAACTATCAGAAACCCTTATATAAATCGCTTCACCAATCATTTTTCTATTCATTCATAACCATCTTACCCTCAGAAAGTGGTGTTACACTCCATTACAGCACGATTTCAGGGGCGGATCCAGGATTACAAGTTAGTGGGGGGGCGCACTTAAAAAAATTGCGCCGAGCGGAGGGAGACGCGAAAAATTTTGGTGTATTTCGTGTGAAAAATCACGATTTTACGCCAAAAAATCATATTTTTTCCAATTCCCCCCCCCCCCCCCCTGGATTTTGCCTTAGATCCTATGATTTCGACATTTGTCTTCCATTTTTCAAACATTTGTAACGTGACTACGAGAAAACTACGATTACCGCAATGTTTCATGGGAGATGATTTGCATATAAACAAACAAACAAATATTTTTATTGCCAATCATAGGCGCCTGTTAAGGCAGAACAATTAACATAAAATTTAATACAGTTGATTATATTGATTGGTAATCATTTTAACAGCAAATTTAGTGAATTACAGATAACCATAAGAAAAAAAATGTAGTACCTTGTCCAAAAACAAAAAGGGGGAACGTAACACATGCTCTTTCCGAAGCCCGTTGGTAACACTCTGCCATTGAATCTTTTCTTTCCAACACATTCTGTATTATTTCCTTCTTCTCTGCTTTGATCTGTAGATGGACTGTTTGTCCTGCAGAATACGCTTAAATGTATCATCTTCCATGTGATTTGAATGTTGTTTACGTATGCAAATAATGCTCCAAATAATTTGGCACGCTGCATTAATTAGCTCCCATCATGCAATGCGTTGCTGTCATCATTCAGTTAGTATCGCGAGATCACGTGTGTAGATTCGAAAATGGAAGTCAAATGGCGGAATAATAGGATCTAAGGCAAAATCGTGCTGTAATGGAGTGTAACACCACTTTCTGAGGGTAAGATGGTTATGAATGAATAGAAAAATGATTGGTGAAGCGATTTATATAAGGGTTTCTGATAGTTAATAAAATCCGATAGCCACGAAACGTGGAAATGTGCCGACCCAGAGCTGGAGAGGCAAATCAGCTGTTTTCCGTATATATTGCGCTCTGACGTTCGACGGCTCTAGCAATAATATATAATGTCGTCGGACGACAGAGGAATCTCGGACTAAGTGAAACTAGTTTTTCAACTGGACCGAATGTCCAATGAATCATCAGACAACTTCGTGAAAACTGAAATTGTTTCACAAACCAGTTGTTTTGTCATGTGATATATTAATGTTATATTTATAAAGTTTATACTACATATGAAATTGTGTTGAGTTAGAAATTTAGTACAGGATTTTCCTTCACGAGACACCTCATACATGAAATATGGCGTGACACATATTTTGACGTAATTGTAGAAAGAATGTCAGAGGTACGGAAAGGGACATCTAGAAATGCGAAAAATAAAAGACACAAATATATTTAATACGGTTGGATTTTGTATTTAAAAAAACAATGGTTAAATCCGTAATATATCTGTTATTCAGCTTTTTTCAGCTATCAGACATGGTATATAATGTGACATTCCCGGCTTAGGATTTATATTAAGTGTTTTTTGCACCAAACCGTCATACTTAAAATGTAATGCTCGTTCATCAGTGCCTTCAATTTAGTATATTTAGCGGCTTTGATTATAATATGCTGCTCTTTGTATTATTCTATGGGATTTAAAAAAATATATATCTTAGTACTACCGAAGGGGAAACAGAGTTTGGTAAAACATTTTATCTAGATATTTTTAATGTTACAGCATATTTGATATGATTAAATGTCAAAGTTAAATATTGTTTGTTTCAGAAGCAGTCCATCTACCTCAGGGAAGACAGAAAATGAGAAAGGCAATAGAAGAAAATATGCAACATCGTCAACATAATTAATATGCAGCATTTTTTTTTTTTTACAATTGTTATAATCTGCAATGTGAGAAAATAACTAATACTGTCTAGTTTCTACCTTTAATCTGTTCATTGTGAGAAAATAACTAAAACTGTCTAGTTTTTTTTATTAAAAAGGCAATGTGAGCATTTGCCATCACTTGGCGTCCGTCGTCTGCAGGGGCGGGTCCAGAATTCCAAGTTAGGGGGGGGGCGCACTTAAAAAAATTGCGCCGAGCGGAGACAGGCGCGAAAATTGTTGGGGTATTTCGTGTGAAAAATCACGATTTTACGCCAAAAAATCATATTTTTTCCAATTTTAGGGGGGGGGGGGGGGTCCCCCTGGATCCGCCCCTGGTCTGTCGTTCGTTAACTTTTCACATTTTAATCTTCTCCTCTGAAACCCCTCACAACCAAATGAACTGAAATTTGGTAGGAAGCTACTATGGAAGGTCCTCTATAAAGATTGCTCAGTTTGTCCCGATCCATTAAGAAGCATGACCACCACAGGCAATTCTTGTTTCTGATTGGACGATTTTTTTTTATTTTCTCCTCTGAAACCGCTCGGCCAAATGAACCAAAACATGGTAGGAAGCATCTATGGAAGGTCCTCTATTAAGATTGTTCATTTCGTCCCGATCCGTTAACAAACATGGTCGCCACAGGCAATTCTTGTTTCTGATTGGTTGATTTCTGAAAATCTTCTCTGAAACCGCATGGCCAAATGAACCGACACTGGGTAGGAAGCATCTATGGAAGGTCGTCTATAAAGATTGCTCATTTTGTGTCGATCCGTTAACAAATATGGCCACCATAGACAATTCTTGTTTCTGATTGGTTGATTTCTAAACAATCTTCTCCTCTGAAATCGCTTTGCCAAATGAACTGAAACTTCGTAGGCAGCATATATGGAAGGTTCTCAATAAAGACTGCTCATTTTGTCCCGATCCATTAACAAACATGGCCATCACTGGCAATTCTTGTTTCTGATTGGACGATTTAAAAAAACTTCTCCTGTGAAACCACTTGGTCAAATGAACCGAAACGTGGTAGGAAGCATCCATGGAAGGTCCTCTATAAACTTTGCTCATTTTGTCCTGATCCGTCAACAAACATGGCCGCCACAAGCAATTCATGTTTCTGATTGGTTGATTTCTAAAAAATCTTCTCTGAAACTGCATGGCCAAATTAACCAAAACTTGGTAGTAAGCATCTATGTAAGATCCTCTATAAAGATTGCTAATTTCGTCCCGATCCGTTAACAAACATGGCCGCCATAGGCAATTCTTGTTTCTGATTGGTTGATTACTAAATAATCGTTTCCTCTGAAACCGCTTTGCCAAATGAACCAAAATTTGGTAGGCAGCATCTATTGAAGGTCCTCTATAAATTTTTCTCATTTCTTTCCGATCCGATTGCAAAGATGTCCGACACAGGCAATTCTTGTTTCTGATTGGTTGATTTCTAAAAAATATTTTCCTCTGAAACTGCTTGCCCAAATGAACCGAAACTTGGTAGGAAGCATCTATGGAAGGTCCTCTATCAAATTTACTCATTTAGTCCCGATCAGTTTACAATCATGGCCACCATAGGTAATTCTTGTTTCTGATTGGTCGATTTCTAAATAATCTTCTCTGAAACTGAGTAGCCAAATGAACCGAAATTTGGTATGAAGCACCTATGGAAGGTTCTGTATAAAGTTTCCTCAAACAGAATAAAAGGTGAGCGACACAGGCTCAACCCACTGAGACTCTAGTACCTTATATCTGTTCATTGTGAGAAAATAACTAAAACTATCTAGTTTTTACCTTCATTCTGTTCATTGTGAGAAAATAACAAAAACTATCTAGTTTTTACCTTCAATCTGTTCATTGTGAGAAAATAACTAAAACTGTCTAGTTTTTACCTTCAATCTGTTCATTGTGAGAAAATAACTAAAACTATCTAGTTTTTATCTTCAATCTGTTCATTGTGAGAAAATAACTAAAACTATCTAGTTTTTACCTTCAATCTGTTCATTTTGAAAAAATAACTAAAACTATCTAGTTTTTACCTTCAATCTGTTCATTGCATTTTAAAGTAATACACATGTTTCATGTAGTAATTCAATCAAGTTATCATTGTGAAAGTTGAATGAATACCAATTTTGAACTTTCTATATTCGATTCAGTCATTTTATATGTTATAAGTAGAAGAAAGGGGCTGAGGGCTATATGACCCCATATTAAATGAATTTTAGAAAATGTTTTATCAAAAGGGAAATAACATTGGTGGGTTGATAATTCTGGATATCCACCTCCGAACTAGACCGTAAATGTTTTATAATACAGAAACAAACTTTTGAAACTCCACCTCAACCAAACCTGATATTATACCAATTTCATCTGATTCAAGCCAGTCTAGACAACTTTCAGCAGATTTCCTTTTGATATTTCCTTTATATACCTTACTAACTTGATCGGTTTGATTTTTGGAGTTTGAATGCCACTTTATACACATTTGTATAATCTCATGACAGACAGTCTTTCCAAAAAATATAAATTGAACCATGCAGTGTGCACCAAAAATACTTTTAACAGTATTTGTATTTCATTTATTTTGATAGTCTGTTAAATTAATTCTTAAACAAAACCGTGGAAATATCCGCAAAATTCCACGGAATACAGTCACACTCTTGACGTCACAATAACCTTAAAAACGTCCCGAATTTGTTGGATACAATTTTTTACATCAAAAGTATGATGTGGTCTATAAAATCAAACACATCAAATGGTAACAACAGCTTGCATATTCCAACCTTCTATTCTTATCATCCACTATAACACCAGCAGATGCCTGTTGATAAATTGTATTGATATATGGACACGAACACGTTAAAAAAAAGAAAGAGAGATGAAATAATAAAGAATTTTTTTTGAAAATAAATATATGAACAGAAAGCTAAAAAGAAGGTGTAATTTCATGCCACAAGCGCCTGTGAACAAGACGGCCCAAATTGGCTAAGATAACATATTGCACGAGGGAGCTTGACCTTAGTTTTAATCAATTATATTATTTAGGCACTTTAAATTTCATACATACATATATCTAATAAAATATGTGATTACGAGATATTCTATCCAATAATCCACTGCAGATCATATATATTAATTCCTAGATGTACACTGACAGTTTATTCTAATAAAAAGTTTCAACATTGACAAAAATATTTCTTTCTTGTCTACCTCGAATATTACAATTTAGTTCCCGATTTCGTTAGGGTATACACAATAGCCTGGACCCGAGTTTTGTTTATTTACTCTGTTAAATAATACCAGCGATCCACGACGATCAATGTCCTTTTATTATAAGGATGATAAGTTACAAAAGTTGAGGGTGATCTGTTCTATATAAATTTTGAGGTTAGAAATCAATCTCTGTCCACATGTCTGTATACTATATTTCGCTATATGGCGATACAGACAGCTCCCACCATGTCTGTATGCTATATGTCGATACAGATAGCTCCCACCATGTCTGTATATTATATGTCGATACAGACGGCTCCCACCATGTCTGTATACTATATGTCGATACAGATAGCTCCCACCATGTCTGTATATTATATATCGATACAGACAGCTCCCACCATGTCTGTATACTATATGTCGATACAGATAGCTCCCACCATGTCTGTATACTATATGTCGATACAGACAGCTCCCACCATGTCTGTATACTATATGTCGATACAGATAGCTCCCACCATGTCTGTATACTATATGTCGATACAGATAGCTCCCACCATGTCTGTATACTATATGTCGATACAGATAGCTCCCACCATGTCTGTATACTATATGTCGATACAGATAGCTCCCACCATGTATGTATATTATATATCGATACAGATAGCTCCCACCATGTCTGTATACTATGTGTCGATACAGATAGCTCCCACCATGTATGTATATTATCTGTCGATACAGATAGCTCCCACCATGTATGTATATTATATATCGATACAGATAGCTCCCACCATGTCTGTATACTATATGTCGATACAGATAGCTCCCACCATGTCTGTATATTATATGTCGATACAGATAGCTCCCACCATGTATGTATATTATATATCGATACAGATAGCTCCCACCAAGTCTATATACTATATGTCGATACAGATAGCTCCCACCATGTCTGTATACTATGTGTCGATACAGATAGCTCCCACCATGTATGTATATTATATGTCGATACAGATAGCTCCCACCATGTATGTATATTATATATCGATACAGATAGCTCCCACCATGTCTGTATACTATATGTCAATACAGATAGCTCCCACCATGTCTATATACTATGTGTCGATACAGATAGCTCCCACCATGTGTGTATATTATATATCGATACAGATAGCTCCCACCATGTCTGTATACTATATGTATACAGATAGCTCCCACCATGTCTGTATATTATATGTCGATACAGATAGCTCCCACCATGTATGTATATTATATATCGATACAGATAGCTTCCACCATGTCTATATACTATATGTCGATACAGATAGCTCCCACCATGTCTGTATATTATATGTCGATACAGATAGCTCCCACCATGTCTGTATACAACCCGTAAATCGGGAAATTTTGGTGTAGGTTAATTTTGGCCTTTTTTCTGCAAAAGAGGGTTGTTTTATTTTGGTGTGTGAAATTTTGGCCATTTTCGTTTCTAGTGTGTTTAATTTGGTCACTTTTGGTTCCCATGTGTTTAATTTTTTTCAGTTAATTCAGAACGTAAATGGAAGCGTTCTCATTTCAGCCAGCGATACTATGTTTTTACTGTTACTTACAGGATATTTTGATGTACTAAAAATCAAATCGATTATGGATAAATTATGATATTTATTAAAACTAATGAATTTAAATATTTAAACAGCATAAAGTAAAATGCATTTAATATAAAAACAACAAATAATAATTTTGCACTGGTATTAATCATCGCTTTTGTACATGTATTTGTTTACACAACATTTATACATAATAAACAGATCAAAGGTTACAAAAAAATGTATATGACAGATCACACCTTTATAATTGGATTTTGTACATGTAAATCTATTTGATTATTGACTGAATTTTATGTTGTTATAAATAAAACCGATAAGACACTAATTAAGTGTTTATAGATTTTTCTTTTTTCTATATGTAATTGTCATTTTATTGATATTTGACAATTTGTTGATTGAATAAATTTTATTGGTATTGCATGGTTTTTATCAATGTACTTTATTTGCCTGTAATTTCTCTCTTGTCATCCAAGCCAACCTCACATCGTGAACACTTTTCAGTTTGACTTGTGTGTGTATATATACATGTATAACGGTAATTGACAAAGTTTTACTTAGGAAAGAACACTGTCGTCAAAGAGCTCCGATCGGAATTGCTCTGTCATCTTCCGGTACAAGTCAATTAGGCATGTTTGACATACAGACGACGACAAAAAGTAAATATTATGATCATATAGTATTATTATATCTTGAATCCAGAAGATGTCGTTATCGGTCGATTATTTGTGTTTGTTTTTACCTATATGTTTCTGTGGTTAACTTAATAGATTACTCAGATATAGATAAAATGATGGACATAAACAATGAAAAATGCTAATAATGAGATTGAAATCGTCAAATAAAGCTATAAAAAGTAGTCTATATGTGTAATTAAAGTATACAAACCCTTTGTAATGCTTATATACATGATAGTTTGCACTGGCGTGCCACCATGAATAGTTTTAGACTTACTACAGTAAAAAACACAATGCTTATTTACGTACATTCGTTCCGGCTCTGTCAGCCACTACTTTCCGGTTGGGTCCCAAAAATTGTTTTTCAATGGAACCGGTTTTGTCTATGTAAAAAATTGAAAGAATAGCGAAAACAGCTCAATATCACAATTATGTTTCCTTTTTGTAATTTATTTAAGGTTCATTATAACACTTGTCAAGGGTATGTTCGACTTGCAAATTGATAAAAAGATAAAAGAAAAAACAAAAAATTGTCTTCAATGAATAAAAGTTGTGAAAAAAAAACAACAGCACATCAAAATATTTTACATGTGGATGTTTTGTATAACATTAAAAGAAAGAAATACAAAACGGTTTGTGCAGAATTGGCATTCGCCAAGTCACCTTCGACAGAATGGTCATGATTTTGTATAGAACTTATAATTCTTTTTCTTTATTTGCTATGCAGTTGGATTATTGCAATATTCAAAGAGTGTTTGAACAAAAGTAGGAACTCTCACTCTTTATATAGATATCAAGTAACTCTTATTGTTTTGGATAATTTTGTGTTTTCAAATAATATTATATATTGAAGGACAATAAGAAATTTTGATTAAAAAAATTATAAAAATAAAATAAAAATAGGGAACCGCATCGGTAGCGTAATGGTTAGCGTGCTCGCCTCGAGTGCGATAGATTGTGGTTACGAACTGCGGTCTTGTCTTGAACAAAAGAATATAAAATTGGTATTTGTTGCTTCTCCGCTAAGAACGCAGCATTCAGGAGAAAGAACAAGACTGGTTGGAACTTGGCTCGGAATCAGAATAATGTGTCCGAGTGGAGCGACATATCTACCCAATGACTGTTGTTAGCTCACCTTGCCAAAGGCAATGTGAGCTTTTACCATCACTTGGCGCGCGTTGTCCGTCGTCTTTCGTTCGTCGTCTGTCGTCCATTAACTATTCACATCAGTTTTAATCTTCTCCTCTGAAACGCCTCAACCAAATGAAGTGAAACTTAGTAGGAAGCATCTATGGAAGGTCCTCTGTAACGATTACTCATTTCGTGCCGATCCGTTAACAAACATGGTCGCCACAAGTGATTCTTGTTGCTGATTGGCAGATTTAAAAAAAAAAATCTTCTCCTCTAAAACTGCTTAGCCAAATGAACCGAAGCTTGGTATGAAGCAACTATGGAAGGTCTTCTATAAAGATTGCTCATTTCATCCCGATCCGTTAGCAAACATGGTCTCCACAGACAATTCTTGTTTCTAATTGGCCGATTTTATAAAATCTTCTCCTCTCAATCTGCTTAGCCAAATGAACCGAAACTTGGTAGGAAGCAACTATGGAAGGTCTTCTATAAAGATTGCACATTTCATCCCGATCCGTTGACAAACATGGTCGCCACAGACAATTCTTGTTTCTGATTGGCCGATTTCTAACAATCTTCTTCTCTGAAACTGCTTAGCCAAATGAGCCGAACTTTGGTGGGAAGCACCTATCGAAGGTTCTGTCTGTATTAAGTTTCCTCAAAGCAGAATGAAAGGTGAACGACATTTTCAGTGAGCAAAGCACGAACATTTGGCGTATCACAACTTGCAACGAACGTTGCATTAATCGAGTACACCTAACATTTTCTTTGTATACAAAGTGCCAAAATCGTCCGTGCAGAAAGGAATTCAATGCTACAGCCTTTGTTAATTTGCTTATCTGTAATGTTAATGTAAACATTATACTGTGAAGAAACTTAAATATCGTATCCATGAAGTTATGTCCACAAAGTGACTTACTTCGTTATCAACGAGTATAACATTAAAATATTGCGTTATAAAAAGAATCTCCCACTACTCAATTGATGCGCCTGGACAACTACTTAAAGTGAGTGTAGCGTATTGAGCACCAACCATGATGTCAGTGCCACAAAAAGCATTAAAAAAAATCAAGTGTTCGCGACAGTAGCAATTTAACATAAAAATAACGATTTTTTTTTATTGTACAAAGTAGCTGAAATTAGCAGCCATGGCGAATATTCATACTATGGATCAGTATTTATCGCCTTTGAGATATTTCCTATTCATAACTATTGTTAAATTGCAATATGATGCTCAATAACAATAAGATCAGTGGTATTTACATACTGACAAACCCAGTTATTTATAAATGACCCAACCGGTTTGTATACATGTTTACATTTTGACCAAACCGGATTTCAAAAACATCTGTTGACATCATGTTTTAGGGTATAACTAGTTACTAATTGACTTTTCATCAACAAAATAGTATTTTTAAGTAAAATCAATCATTCATCATTATTTTTTTCTTTTTGGGCAACATTTAATTCATTCGTAAATGCAAGATATAGCGATATTTCAGTTGATTGTAATGATTTTGAAGCCGGATTCCTTATAACTTATAGAAAAATCTAATTTTACACTGCAAAAATAAATGATATTTGGAAAAAAATGAAATTAATAATAATAACAATCATAAAGCATCATAATTCAAAACATTATATACACAGTATATTTATAAATACTTACGATAATTACCCGTGTCTGCTTTCAAAATACTACTTTAAAATATCCCGGATGTTGACCAAACATTTTCGATCGGAGCTCTTTGACGACAGTGAAGAAGCAAGACAAAAAGGTACAGACTAGGGAATATAAATATAAAAAGATATTAAGGCAGTGTTCAATTTTAGCGGTTAATTTTTGGAGTGTGACATATTTTGGTTTATTATACCTCACTAACTTCTCATTGGCTTAAATTAAATCACATGACCTGAAACAATTTTAATGTTTTGTGAAAATTAACCCAAAAGGTAACTTGAATAATACTGCGCCCTCTATCGGCACTTTCGCTGGACGAGGGCTTGAACGCTCTTAGTGATAAAAATCCGACCGACCGACCGACCAATCAAATGTCAGATATTAGCGCGTATGCGCATTAGTGAATCCCTTTACTTCCGTTTGTAAATATTGACAAAACAAACACGGAGAATGAGTAGTGCCTTTGCATATTTAGAAAACAAATACATCTTTATTCTCATAATTATCATTTAAATTGCCATAGATTCACAAATCTTTAAAGATTTAAAAAAATAAAACACCGTGTAATTTAAAGATTTAAAAAAAATAAAACACTGTGTAATCATTTTTTGAAGTTTTTATGTTTTAATCTAAATTTGCTAAAATGTCACAATACACATCTAACATGTATTTTTGTAGTGTATGTGGGACAATTAATTGTGGATAATAGGGTCGACACACGTAACTTGCCGTTAACATAAGATTGTATAAATATGGATATGCACTAGTTAAATTAAGGAAAATGGGATGAAATAATAAAGAAATTATTTCATAAATTAAAATGATTTTTAATACAATTTATTAAGAAATACCCATCACAATATCGTTATTTAGGTAAATACTTATTAGACTGATTTTTTTTTTAAAACCATTTTTGTCTTTAATTGATAACTGACCCAAGTTAGCCTAAATAAATTAAATGTGACTTAATGTGTTAATTATATAAATCCTTGCCTTCTATCAATTTTAATTTCTTATCTAATTCTTATTCTTATTATGTAACACTATGGTCAGGTTGTTATTTTCATTGAATGGCATCTCAAAATAGATGGCTTCACAGTAGGAGCTCTTCCTGTATATTGGTTTAATCCTGTATATTACAACTGACAGCTATGACAAACAATTTTAATCAGCCATCAGTATCATAAAATACATTTTTTTAAATCTTTATTTTAAATGAAATTAAAAAATCATTTTATCCTGCAATCAGTACATTTGCTGTACAAATATGCTATACGAATAAATTTTTGCTTTATTCGTACTAGACGAATAAACTTTTCAGCCTACGAATAAACTTTTAAACCTACGAATAAACTTTTAAGCCCCGCCTATATATATTCCGGAACTACTTTTTTGTGTTTTTGCTCTCCTGTGAAGGAGTTAAAATATGAACCGTAACCAATGTCAATAATCGACCGTCGTCTTTTTCTAATAAATGTTTTCGTTCTCACTATTTGTAAATACAAACCGACAAAATGAAACTAATAATTCTAAAATTTCATATTTTTTATACATAATTTACGATAAAAAAAAATCCTAGAAGTCAATTAAAAAACAAAACAATTTTTGTTTAAATCCGAATCATTTATAACTTGACAGGGAAGCTTTGAAAACAAAACAAAAGCAGCTAAAACTACAGGACAAAGGGAATAAACCAAAGAGGGCATGCACTCCAACAGATGAGGAAATTAACATCCTTTATACGTTCTGGGCAGTCACACACCACAATCTTTACTAAACACACTGGTTAAATAACTCAGTACATTTTGAACATCAAACTCTAAGATTACTACATATATTTTATTATAAAATTTCTTCATATTAAATGTTCAATTAATTCACATCAATTACTTCAACATATCAGATAGTAGACTTCTTCAAGGTGAAAAGATCACATATTCCTGCTATTGCATCAAGTCACTTTAAAATTATAGATAATTATTTATATTCTGAATTCTTTATGACACCACAAAATATCTATATAATTTGTTTTAACCATTTGGAATAATTGTATTCAGTCACTTCCTCCAATCATTTTGCATCTTTTTTTAAAACATTTTTTTCTTTTGCAAAATTCCAACAAAGTTGTATGATTTGTCAGTTGAAACTAGTGTTTTATCTGCTGGAATTCTACTCACTGTTGATCAGGATTACAGTACATTTTTTATTTAGTGCAATTCCATTTGAAACTGATTCACATACCCCTGGCCTGTATGCAACAACTGAGTGATAGTTCTTGAAAAATGTCCTTTGTTTAATCAGATCTTTATAAAACGTTCATAGGTTTTTATACAATTATTTCTTTCATATATATAGTCTTTGCACTTATTTCAAACATCACATGTACATTGTACACTGTTAGACCATTAACTCAGCCGTTCATCTGAAAGACATTAATATAGCATTGATTATAATTAAAATACATGTTATTATATATTTACTAATAAAATAACAAGAAAAAAGGAACAAAATGCAGACTAACTTAGCAATGTTTGAATGTTTGAAGCTTCAAGCTTTCATAATGCATTTTTGTATGACCTGACTCACAAAATATATTCGCACATTAGTCATTACTCGCAACAGCCAACATTATCATGTAAATATTGTTCGTTCCAGAAAAATATATCCTTCACTCTAATATTTTTCTGGTCACAACACTTGTGCAATAAACCTATGTCCATAATATTCTTGGTTCCTTAGTGATATCGCATTATGTAATTTACCAATCAATGGATTATGGTTTAATAATAGCAAATTTGATATGAAGAAAATAGTTGGTGGGGATTCTACATAGACTTCAATGCATATTAATTCATTTGATTATGATATACAAACAGAAGTTAAATATAGTAATTAAAATCATATCTGGTGCTTGTTGACACTAAATCAGATCTCTATTTTGATTTTCTTCAATTTATATATGAAAGTTTTATTTTATTCTTATAAAAATAAATTCTAATTTTCCATTGAAACCTATGTAAAGTCCAGAGGATTGGTATTAGCTTCTCCTCCTTTATATACTTGCATTGTCGCAAAATACATAATCTATTTATACGAGCTTTAGAAACAGGTAGAAAAGTGCATGAAAGAAAACTTTCCAGTCTCATGAAAAAAAATGAAGGAAAGTTGCAAATTAGACATTAATCAATCAGTGCCAGAAAATATCTTATCCCGTCCAGAAGTTAAGAGAAAACAATGTGGAAGGGATAGATATTATGCAAATATCAGGGCATACAAATGTGGCATTTATTAATAATTACTCAACATTGAGTGAGGAAAGACACAAGAAAATATCAAACATCCTCAGCAACACTGAAACTAATAGAAATGCATTGGTACCAGTGCAGTTTTCAGCAAACTTACCTCGTAAAGCCTCTACAAATTCTACAGCCAGTAGCACTTCTGATGTTTCGTGTCGAAGTAATCCAAATGTTTCTTCCTTTTGTACCAATACAAATATGTCAAGCGAAATTAGTTCTATGTTTTACGGGGCAGTCCTCCATGTCAACACACTGAATGTGAATTTGTACACAAATCCCCATAACTGAGCCTTGTATTGTTTGACAGCGTTGGTAAATACATTTCTGTGAATCAGTTCAGTTTGTTGAAATAAATGATTAATCTTTCTGTTTTCTCTACTCTGCCTAGGTTACATAAAACTTGCTCGAACCGTCGATGTGTAATGTTTACAATCTGTGCACATTTATGAGCGTCGTACACACACATGTGACGTATGCGATATAAATTAATGTGTTTTCATATCTATGAAAAACATATTAAATATATATATTTCAGGTTCTAAACTATCAATTTTCTATATAGATTTTCATCTTAATCAATAAATCTTCATTTAAATAAAGTTATTTCACTTCCTATTGAGAACTATTTGTTTGCGAATTTTTGTCGGTAAAAAAAAATCTGGTATTTTACTACGCCAAATAGTGAGGATTCCGTTGGGATATAATGCATTATAAAAAATGCATTTTTACGAGTTAAAATGATTTTTTAGGACATCGTGGATTGCAGGATAAATACGATATTGGTCTGTTGACGGTAAATATAGAATTTATTTGACTCGGCGCGAAACGGGGAGAAAGACTCGCTAAAAGCTCGTCTTTCACCCCGTTTCTCAGCCTCGTCAAATAAATTCTATATTTACCGCCAACAGACCAAAATTGTATATTTATCCTGCAATCAGTACATTTGCTGTACAAATATACTATACGAATACATTTTTGCTTTATTCTTACTAGATGAATAAACTTTTCAGCCTACGAATAAACTTTTCAGCCTGCGAATAAACTTTCCTGGTAGCTATGTACAGCGGAGGGCGCAGACAAGTATGAAACTGGTACTAATCTAACGCGGACCACGAAGAAGACACCCTTGACAACATTTATGAAAGGCGAGGAATGACGCTTGTTTCTGTCCTTTTTGTTTAAATCTGACAAGTTTTTCGACTTTTTTGACATTGCAGGATAAACACAATATACGTACATTGTCGTTAAATATAAAATTCATTTGTACTCGCTGCGAAACAGGCCTGAAAAGCTCGCCGAAGGCTCGCTATTCTGCCTGTTTCTAAAGCTCGTACAAATAAATTTTATATTTACCGACAATGTACGTATATTGTATATATATAAGAGTGAATTCAATTCAAGCTTTTCTTTACTTTCCAACTTTGAAATAAAAATCATTATGTTTTAATATTTAAAAAATAGTAATTATTCATTTAAGTTTTATTTCATGTTTGGTTGTATTTATCCTCATCTGATCGCTCCATTGGACATTATTTACAAACACTTTAGCTCCTCCTATTTTATGTCGTAATACCCATAAGTCATAGCGATTTACTATTTCCGGTTTGACGGATTTTTTCAATGAATGCGTCCAGGCGTTAATGCAGCGACTAGCGGGAGAGTAATATAACGACTGGATTATTCGGGTTACCCAAAAGGGAAACAACTAGTTGTTTACCGGGGAACAACAACCCGTTGCGTGCATTTAACATTTGTTAAAAATTTGTCAAAAGTTATTAAACACACATTTTGTTTAAATATATGTATTTATTTAAATGCCCAATCCTTGGTCTGTTGTTCGGTATAATAAAACAGTTATTGCCTTCAATGGATTGTAAACATCAGAATTGTTAACCCTCAAGGGGTTGTTTCCCTCGGGCTAAAGCCCTCGGGAAAACAACCCCCTTCAGGTTAACAATTCTGGATGTTTACATCCATTGAAGGCAATAATTGTTTAGTGTTTAATTTTGGCACTTCGTATGTAGGGGCCAAAATAGGCCAAAATAAAACCATGACCAAAATTTCCCGATTTGCGGGGTATATGTCATTACAGATAGCTCCCACCATATCTGTATATTAAATGTCGATACAGATAGCTCCCATCATGTCTGTATATTATATGTCGATACAGATAGCTGCCACCATGTCTGTATATTACATGTAGATACAGATAGCTGCCATCATGTCTGTATATTACATGTAGATACAGATAGCTGCCACCATGTCTGTATATTATATGTCGATACAGATAGCTCCCACCATATCTGTATATTACATGTAGATACAGATAGCTGCCACCATGTCTATATACTATATGTTGATACAGATAGCTCCCACCATGTCTGTATATTATATGTCATTACAGATAGCTCCCACCATGTCTATATACTATATGTCGATACAGATAGCTCCCACCATGTCTGTATATTATATGTCATTACAGACAGCTCCCACCATGTCTATATACTATATGTCGATACAGATAGCTCCCACCATGTCTGTATATTACATGTAGATACAGATAGCTGCCACAATGTCTGTATATTATATGTCGATACAGATAGCTCCCACCATGTCTGTATATTACATGTAGATACAGATAGCTCCCATCATGTCTGTATATTATATGTCGATACAGATAGCTGCCACCATGTCTGTATATTACATGTAGATACAGATAGCTGCCATCATGTCTGTATATTACATGTAGATACAGATAGCTGCCACCATGTCTGTATATTATATGTCGATACAGATAGCTCCCACCATATCTGTATATTACATGTAGATACAGATAGCTGCCACCATGTCTATATACTATATGTTGATACAGATAGCTCCCACCATGTCTGTATATTATATGTCATTACAGATAGCTCCCACCATGTCTATATACTATATGTCGATACAGATAGCTCCCACCATGTCTGTATATTATATGTCATTACAGACAGCTCCCACCATGTCTATATACTATATGTCGATACAGATAGCTCCCACCATGTCTGTATATTACATGTAGATACAGATAGCTGCCACAATGTCTGTATATTATATGTCGATACAGATAGCTCCCACCATGTCTGTATATTACATGTAGATACAGATAGCTCCCATCATGTCTGTATATTATATGTCGATACAGACAGCTCCCACCATGTCTGTATATTATATGTCGATAGATAGCTGCCATCATGTCTGTATATTAATATATGTCGATACAGATAGCTCCCACCATGTCTGTATATTACATGTAGATACAGATAGCTCCCATCATGTCTGTATACTATATGTCATTACAGATAGCTCCCACCATGTCTGTATATTATATGTCGATAGATAGCTGCCATCATGTTTGTATATTAATATATGTCGATACAGATAGCTCCCACCATGTCTGTATATTACATGTAGATACAGATAGCTCCCATCATGTCTGTATATTATATGTCGATACAGACAGCTCCCACCATGTCTGTATATTATATGTCGATAGATAGCTGCCATCATGTCTGTATATTAATATATGTCGATACAGATAGCTCCCACCATGTCTGTATATTATATGTCGATACAGATAGCTCCCACCATGTCTGTATATCATATGTCGATACAGATAGCTGCCATCATGTCTGTATATTAATATATGTCGATACAGATAGCTCCCACCATGTCTGTATATTACATGTAGATACAGATAGCTCCCATCATGTCTGTATACTATATGTCATTACAGATAGCTCCCACCATGTCTGTATATTATATGTCGATACAGATAGCTCCCACCATGTCTGTATATTACATGTAGATACAGATAGCTCCCATCATGTCTGCATACTATATGTCATTACAGATAGCTCCCACCATATCTGTATATTATATGTCGATACAGATAGCTCCCACCATGTCTGTATATTACATGTAGATACAGATAGCTGCCACCATGTCTGTATATTATATGTCGATACAGATAGCTCCCACCATGTCTGTATATTACATGTAGATACAGATAGCTGCCACCATGTCTGTATATTATATGTCGATACAGATAGCTCCCACCATATCTGTATATTACATGTAGATACAGATAGCTGCCACCATGTCTATATACTATATGTTGATACAGACAGCTCCCACCATGTCTATATACTATATGTTGATACAGATAGCTCCCACCATGTCTGTATATTACATGTAGATACAGATAGCTGCCACAATGTCTGTATATTATATGTCGATACAGATAGCTCCCACCATGTCTGTATATTACATGTAGATACAGATAGCTGCCACCATGTCTATATACTATATGTTGATACAGACAGCTCCCACCATGTCTATATACTATATGTTGATACAGATAGCTCCCACCATGGCTGAATATTATATGTCGATACAGATAGCTCCAACCATGTCTGTATATTATATGTCGATACAGATAGCTCCCACCATGTCTGTATACTATATTTTGATACAGATAGCTGCCACCATGTCTGTATATTATATGTTGATACAGATAGCTCCCACCATGTCTGTATATTATATGTCATTACAGATAGCTGCCACCATGTCTGTATATTATATGTCGATACAGATAGCTCCCACCATGTCTGTATATTACATGTAGATACAGATAGCTGCCACCATGTATGTATATTATATGTCGATACAGATAGCACCCACCATGTCTGTATACTATATGTCGATACAGATAGCTCCCACCATGTCTGTATACTATATGTCGATACAGATAGCTCCAACCATGTCTGTATATTATATGTCGATACAGATAGCTCCCACCATGTCTGTATACTATATGTCGATACAGATAGCTCCCACCATGTCTGTATATTATATGTCGATACAGACAGCTCCCACCATGTCTGTATATTATATGTCGATACAGATAGCTCCCACCATATCTATATACTATATATCGATACAGAGAGCTCCCACCATGTCTGTATATTATATGTCGATACAGATAGCTCCCACCATATCTATATACTATATGTCGATACAGATAGCTCCCACCATATCTGTATATTATATGTCGATATAGACAGCTGCCACCATGTCTGTATATTATATGTCGATACAGATAGCTGCCACCATGCCTGTATATTATATGTCGATACCGATAGATGCCACCATGTCTGTATATCATATGTCGATACAGACAGCTCCCACCATGTCTGTATATTATCATATGTCGATACAGATAGCTCCCACCATGTCTGTATATTATATGTAGATACAGATAGCTGCCACCATGTCTGTATATTATATGTCGATACAGATAGCTGCCACCATGTCTGTATATTATATGTCGATACAGATAGCTGCCACCATGTCTGTATATTATATGTCGATACAGACAGCTCCCACCATGTCTGTATATTATCATATGTCGATACAGATAGCTGCCACCATGTCTGTATATTATATGTCGATACAGATAGCTCCCACCATGTCTATATACTATATGTCGATACAGATAGCTCCCACCATGTCTGTATACTATATGTCGATACAGATAGCTCCCACCATGTCTGTATATTATATGTCGATACAGATAGCTCCCACCATGTCTGTATATTATATGTCGATACAGATAGCTCCCACCATGTCTGTATATTATATGTCGATACAGATAGCTCCCACCATGTCTATATACTATATGTCGATACAGATAGCTGCCACCATGTCTGTATACTATATGTCGATACAGATAACTCCCACCATGTCTGTAAGACTATATGTCATTACAGATAGCTCCCACCATGTCTGTATACTATATGTCGATACAGATAGCTCCCACTATGTCTGTAAGACTATATGTCATTACAGATAGCTCCCACCATGTCTGTATATTACATGTAGATACAGATAGCTCCCATCATGTCTGTATATTGTATGTAGATACAGATAGCTCCCACCATGTCTATATACTATATGTCGATACAGATAGCTCCCACCATGTCTGTATACTATATGTCGATACAGATAGCTCCCACCATGTCTGTATATTATATGTCGATACAGATAGCTGCCACCATGTCTGTATATTATATGTCGATACAGATAGCTCCCACCATGTCTGTATATTATATGTCGATACAGATAGCTCCCACCATGTCTGTATACTATATGTCGATACAGATAGCTCCCACCATGTCTGTATACTATATGTCGATACAGATAGGTCCCACCATGTCTATATACTATATGTCATTACAGATAGCTCCCACCATGTCTGTATATTATATGTCGATACAGATAGCTCCCAACATGTCTGTATACTATATGTCATTACAGATAGCTCCCACCATGTCTGTATATTATATGTCGATACAGATAGCTCCCACCATGTCTGTATACTATATGTCATTACAGATAGCTCCCACCATGTCTGTATATTATATGTCGATACAGATAGCTACCACCATGTCTGTATATTATATGTCGATACAGATAGCTCCCACCATGTCTGTATATTATATGTCGATACAGATAACTCCCACCATGTCTGTATATTATATGTCGATACAGATAGCTCCCACCATGTCTGTATATTATATGTCGATACAGATAGCTCCCACCATGTCTATATACTATATGTCATTACAGATAGCTCCCACCATGTCTGTATATTATATGTCGATACAGATAGCTCCCACCATGTCTATATACTATATGTCATTACAGATAGCTCCCACCATGTCTGTATATTATATGTCGATACAGATAGCTCCCACCATGTCTGTATACTATATGTCATTACAGATAGCTCCCAACATGTCTGTATATTATATGTCGATACAGATAGCTCCCACCATGTCTATATACTATATGTCGATACAGATAGCTCCCACCATGTCTGTATACTATATGTCATTACAGATAGCTCCCACCATGTCTGTTTATTATATATCGATACAGATAGCTCCCACCATGTCTGTATACTATATGTCGATACAGATAGCTACCACCATGTCTGTATACTATATGTCGATACAGATAGCTCCCACCATGTCTGTAAGACTATATGTCATTACAGATAGCTCGCACCATGTCTGTATATTACATGTAGATACAGATAGCTCCCACCATGTCTGTATACTATATGTCATTACAGATAGCTCCCACCATGTCTGTATATTATATGTCGATACAGATAGCTCCCACCATGTCTGTATATTATATGTCGATACAGATAGCTCCCACCATGTCTATATACTATATGTCGATACAGATAGCTCCCACCATATCTATATACTATATGTCGATACAGATAGCTGCCACCATGTCTGTATACTATGTGGCGATACAGATAGCTCCAACCATGTCTGTATACTATATATCATTACAGATAGCTCCCACCATGTCTGTATATTATATGTCGATACAGATAGCTACCACCATGTCTGTATATTATATGTCGATACAGATAGCTCCCACCATGTCTGTATATTATATGTCGATACAGATAACTCCCACCATGTCTGTATATTATATGTCGATACAGATAGCTCCCACCATGTCTGTATATTATATGTCGATACAGATAGCTCCCACCATGTCTATATACTATATGTCATTACAGATAGCTCCCACCATGTCTGTATATTATATGTCGATACAGATAGCTCCCACCATGTCTGTATACTATATGTCATTACAGATAGCCCCCAACATATCTGTATATTATATGTCGATACAGATAGCTCCCACCATGTCTATATACTATATGTCGATATAGATAGCTCCCACCATGTCTGTATACTATATGTCATTACAGATAGCTCCCACCATGTCTGTATATTATATATCGATACAGATAGCCCCCACCATGTCTGTATACTATATGTCGATACAGATAGCTACCACCATGTCTGTATACTATATGTCATTACAGATAGCTACCACCATGTCTATATATTATATGCCGATACAGATAGCTCCCACCATGTCTATATACTATATGTCATTACAGATAGCTCACACCATGTCTGTATATTACATGTAGATACAGATAGCTCCCACCATGTCTGTATACTATATGTCATTACAGATAGCTCCCACCATGTCTGTATATTATATGTCGATACAGATAGCTCCCACCATGTCTGTATATTATATGTCGATACAGATAGCTCCCACCATGTCTATATACTATATGTCGATACAGATAGCTCTCACCATATCTATATACTATATGTCGATACAGATAGCTGCCACCATGTCTGTATACTATGTGGCGATACAGATAGCTCCAACCATGTCTGTATACTATATGTTGATACTGATAGCTTCCACCATATCTATGTACTATATTTCGATACAGACAGCTCCCACCATGTCTGTATACTATATGTCGATACAGAATCTGTAGTTCCAGATATTGACCTTTTTTGCTTTTCGTCTAAACCACCAAATTGCCAATTATGTTTCATGATCCAGAAGCTTCAGCTATGGATGCCTTTACTTTTTCTTGGAAGGATCTTCATCCTTATATCTTTCCACCATTTACAATTATACCAAGAATTTTATCCAAAATCAAAAAAGATAATGTAGACAAAGCAATACTTATAGTGCCTTTATGGCCCTGACAGTTATGGTTCCCTTTATGGCCCTGACAGTTATGGTTCCCTTTATGGCCCTGACAGTTATGGTTCCCTTTATGGCCCTGACAGTTATGGTTCCCCTTATGGCCCTGACAGTTATGGTTCCCTTTATGGCCCTGACAGTTATGGTTCCCTTTATGGCCCTGACAGTTATGGTTCCCTTTATGGCCCTGACAGTTATGGTTCCCTTTATGGCCCTGACAGTTATGGTTCCCTTTATGGCCCTGACAGTTATGGTTCCCTTTATGGCCCTGACAGTTATGGTTCCCTTTATGGCCCTGACAGTTATGGTTCCCTTTATGGCCCTGACAGTTATGGTTCCCTTTATGGCCCTGACAGTTATGGTTCCCTTTATGGCCCTGACAGTTATGGTTCCCTTTATGGCCCTGACAGTTATGGTTCCCTTTATGGCCCTGACAGTTATGGTTCCCTTTATGGCCCTGACAGTTATGGTTCCCTTTATGGCCCTGACAGTTATGGTTCCCTTTATGGCCCTGACAGTTATGGTTCCCTTTATTAATCTCATTGATTGTATCCTGTCAGATTACCACGACACAAACATTTAACATCGACAGGACTACTACATCCGCTAACCAGGAAAACATCGACAGGACTACTACATCCGCTAACCAGGAAAACAGATTTTGCTGCAGTGCAGTTATCAGGCAATCTCTTATTGATAAAGGAGTTTCGATTGAAGATTCAGCATTCATCATCTCATCATGGAGAAAAGAAACCACCAAACAATATATCCTGTGCTGGAGGAAATGGGTGCTTTGGTGTGGTGGAAGGGTTAAAAATCCCTTTACTGCATCTAAGATAGATGTTGTTGAATACTTAATACATCTAGTTAACATAAATTCCTCCTATTCGGTTATAAATACACATAAATATATGCTAATGCAAACATTACTGTTTTGTGGTACTTCATAGTGTAATAATCCAACTTTAATTCCTAGATTTATGAAAGTTTTTGTTTTAATATAAAGCCTTATATATAAACCTAAATTAACTTGGGATGTTTCCAAGGTTTTAAATTTCTTATTAGTATTTTGATACTTATGATCTTTAAATTGAAAAATGTTCACATATAAACTTATAGTTCTTGTGGCACTGACAACAACAGCAAGAGCACAAGCGTTAACTGCTTTAGATTTGAATTACATGAGCCTTTTTCACGATAAAGTGAGTTTTACAATTTGTTCTTTATTAAAAACTTCACGATGAGGGAGGAAAAACCTGATATTGTGATTTATAAATTTGATGATTCAAATCTTTGTGCTTTGTCAACATTAAAGGAATATATCAAAAGAACAGAACATCTAAGGAAGTCATCCTTATTATTTGTGTCTTTCTTTAATTTTGAAGCAGTCACTACTTCTACTTTAGCGAGGTGGCTTAAATGTGCTTTATCATTATCTGGGGTAGATTCATGCTTTAATTAAGGCAAATTCCTATAGAAGTGCGTCAACCTGTTGTGCATACAAGAATGATGTATATATCAAAGAGATTATGGAGACTGCAAACTGGACTTCAGCCAGAACCTTTTATAAACATTATCATCAGGAAGTAGATAATGACAATAAAGTTGTAAATGCCATTCTGAATTTTTCAGAGCTACTGCTTGAACATTGTTATTTTGTTTTCAAATATTAAATTTGAGCTGTTTATTGGAGTTTTGTTTGCATCAACACTTTAAATATGCTACATATGATACCCAATAGAGCCGTAGGCAAATGAATAAGAATGGAATCTCATCCAAGCATCCTGTGATGGATGAAGTTCATTCTTAGAATGCTCCACAGGCTCAGAAGGGTATTATATATCCTCTTCATATGTTCAACCACCCTGAATTTAGTTTGATTGCAATCTAGCTTACTTTAAAAGATGGCGAAAATCGGGGTTTCCCAGTATTTATACGTGATCATAGGTCACTGATTTTGACCTCTTTAATCTGAGTAATATTTGTTCCTTGCCGGACAATACAGAAATATGCTACATATAATACCATTCGGAGCATCCGGCTCATTCTAAGAATGATCCTCATCCATCACAGAATGCTTGGATGAGGTTTCATTTTCTGACCATGTATACAAATCTAAGTGATCTCATAAAGAAGTGTTGATATTTCATTTCACGTACCCGAAGATTTGTTAATGTAACTGATGGAATGTTGTAGATAATTGGCTTTAAGAAGAGTTTGAAGTACCAAATGAGTATTCAAAATCCGTAAACCGAAGAAGGTTTGGTTTGGTTTATGGTGTTTAACGCCACTTTCAACAATATTTCAGTTATATCGTGGCACTCAGTTTTATTGGTGGAGGAATTCGGAGAAAACCACCGACCTGCAGCAAGTCACTGATAAACTTTATCACATAATGTTGTATCGCCTGAGCGGGATTCGAACTCAGAACGTTAGTGGTGATGGGTACTGATTGCATAGGTAGTGGTAAATCCAACTACCATACGATCATGACCACGACGGCCACTCCGAAGAAGGACAGCCAACACAATGGCCAAAAGAAAAAGGACAAAAGGCCAAAATTATCTACAAAGAACAACATAAAAAAATAAAGATCTAGCAATACGAACCCCACTAAAACGAGGGCTAAATCAGGTGCTGCGAAAGGATAAGCAGTTCCTGCTCCACTAATGACACTCGTCGTGTTGCTCTATAGTTACAAACCCGGTGATAAGTCATGAATAAGGAAAGGGCCAGGAAGTGATTACGACAAATGGAACATATCCGTGGTCATTTGTGACACAGATATTCCCTAACGTTTAATCAAGACACGGTGGCGACAGTAAACTTTTCGAAGTGATGACTTCAACTTAACTAAGAGAGAACCCTTGGTTCAGTAGCTTCCTTGTTAGCAGCAACCCTCTATCAAGGAAATCCTGACAGGAACCACAAGCTCTGGAATATCATATCAACTGAGAGATATATACTCCATATGCAGGTGCTGCTGGAATGTTGTTACATATAAATGGAAAATTCACAATGGGACGTCATATAAATATTCGTCAAATGCACATGTCATACAGTATGAATTCAAACAAGAGAAACGCAGTCAAGTACATTGCTCTGTCAAAGGCAACAAGACAAACAGAAATCTCAATCCAAATTCCGGAAGGCGATGTAAGCTTTTGCCATCACTTGGCGTCCGACGTCTGTCGTCCGTCGTCAGTCGTCCATCGTCTGTTAACTTTATACATTTGAATCTTCTCCTCTGAAACGGCTTGGCCAAATGAACTGAATCTTGGCAGGAAGCATCTATGGAAGATCCTCTATGAAGTTTGCCCATTTCGTCTCGATCCGTTAACCATCGTCGATTCTTGTTTTCACGACGGCCCCACCGAAGAAGGACAGCCAACACAATGGCCAAAAGAAAAAGGACAAAAGGCTAAAACTATCTACAAAGCACAACATAGAAAAATAAAGATCGAGTAACACGAACCCCACTAAAAACCGGGGGTGAACACAGGTGCTCCTGAAGGGTAAGCAGTTTCTGTTCCACTAGTGGCACCCGTCGTGTTTATCTAGTTACAAATCCGGTGATACATCATGAACGAGGAAAAGACCTGGTGTGCCGACATTGCTTTTTAACATAAATATTCCACGATAAAGGGCGGGGGACACTGGTACGCTCTCCTTTTGGCTTTTCCTTTTTTTTGTATTTTTTTTTTTTTGTGTATTCATTTATTTCATCTTTCTTTTTTATAGTGACTTTTCTTGGCTGGACTCGGCTACACGCTACTTAAATAAAGCCTGAAGTAGTCGCTACTAAAAAATATACGGGATACTTACACTACCGGTTCATCACGATTGGATCCAGGTCTTTATGGAGTCCGCGTTGTTCATATATGTGTTTTTTTTTTAGCTCTTGTGTGGTCCTGCCAATTGTTTGTCCGTCTATGATATCGTGTTTCCGATGTTCTGGACCTTTCTTTGGTGAGTAAACGGTTCGGTTTCTGGCCCCATATTACACATGTTATAGTGTTAACTTTCAAAGAAATATAGCATTTGTCGGACTATCGGACTATCGGACCGTCGGACTATCGCACTGTCGGACTATCGGACCGTCTGACTATCGGACTGTTGGATCATAGGTCGGACCCCGATTCAGTAGCTCTTTTTGTAAGCAGCAACCGTCTATCAAGGAAATCTTGATTGGAACCGGAAGCTCTAGAATATCGGATAATAATAAAACATCATTATAGAAACGAAACGACTCGATTTATCATAATGCATATAACATCAGTATATCATTTACTTCTTTATCAACTGGAACAAAAACCGAAGACTTGCTTTATTCACTGAACTTAAACTTTGCATATTCACAATGTACATAAATCCAATAATGATTTGTTTCATCAGTATACTAATTTTCGGTAGGTTTTTTTATTCGTATTTTACAATAGCCCTTGGATGTATACGAATAAAAAAACCACCATATATATATACATGCAAGGGCTATTGTAAAATACGAATAAAAAAACTACCGAAAATATTCAATTTTCAATTCTCTAATGATATTTTCTTTTATTATTACCAGGTTTATCAGATATTTCAGGAACGGTCACGATCCATAGAAAATAAAAAATGGCAATCACGAATATTTATTTGCATGCATCGCAAAACAAAATGAATAAGAGCCTGAATCACAAGTTCCCAACAAACAAAACATAATGAATAAGAGCCTGAATCACAAGTGCTGAACAAACAAAACATAATGAATAAGAGCCTGAATCACAAGTTCTGAACAAACAAAACATAATGAATAAGAGCCTGAATCACAAGTTCCGAACAAACAAAACATAATGAATAAGAGCCTGAATCACAAGTGCTGAACAAACAAAACATAATGAATAAGAGCTTGAATCACAAGTTCTGAACAAACAAAACATAATGAATGAGAGCCTGAATCATAAGTTCTGAACAAACAAAACATAATGAATAAGAGCCTACATCACAAGTTCTGAACAAACAAAACATAATGAATAAGAGCCTGAATCACAAGTTCCGAACAAACAAAACATAATGAATAAGAGCCTGAATCACAAGTGCTGAACAAACAAAACATAATGAATAAGAGCCTGAATCACAAGTTCCGAACAAACAAAACATAATGAATAAGAGCCTGAATCACAAGTGCTGAACAAACAAAACATAATGAATAAGAGCCTGAATCACAAGTTCTGAACAAACAAAACATAATGAATAAGAGCCTGAATCACAAGTTCTGAACAAACAAAACATAATGAATAAGAGCCTGAATCACAAGTTCCGAACAAACAAAACATAATGAATAAGAGCCTGAATCACAAGTTCTGAACAAACAAAACATAATGAATAAGAGCCTGAATCACAAGTTCTGAACAAACAAAACATAATGAATAAGAGCCTGAATCACAAGTTCTGAACAAACAAAACATAATGAATAAGAGCCTGAATCACAAGTTCTGAACAAACAAAACATAATGAATAAGAGCCTGAATCACAAGTTCTGAACAAACAAAACATAACGAATAAGAGCCTGAATCACAAGTTCCCAACAAACAAAACATAATGAATAAGAGCCTGAATCACAAGTTCTGAACAAACAAAACATAATGAATAAGAGCCTGAATCACAAGTTCCGAACAAACAAAACATAATGAATAAGAGCCTGAATCACAAGTTCTGAACAAACAAAACATAATGAATAAGAGCCTGAATCACAAGTTCTGAACAAACAAAACATAATGAATAAGAGCCTGAATCATAAGTTCTCAACAAACAAAACATAATGAATAAGAGCCTACATCACAAGTTCTGAACAAACAAAACATAATGAATAAGAGCCTGAATCACAAGTTCCGAACAAACAAAACATAATGAATAAGAGCCTGAATCACAAGTGCTGAACAAACAAAACATAATGAATAAGAGCCTGAATCACAAGTTCCGAACAAACAAAACATAATGAATAAGAGCCTGAATCACAAGTGCTGAACAAACAAAACATAATGAATAAGAGCCTGAATCACAAGTTCTGAACAAACAAAACATAATGAATAAGAGCCTGAATCACAAGTTCTGAACAAACAAAACATAATGAATAAGAGCCTGAATCACAAGTTCCGAACAAACAAAACATAATGAATAAGAGCCTGAATCACAAGTTCTGAACAAACAAAACATAATGAATAAGAGCCTGAATCACAAGTTCTGAACAAACAAAACATAATGAATAAGAGCCTGAATCACAAGTTCTGAACAAACAAAACATAATGAATAAGAGCCTGAATCACAAGTTCTGAACAAACAAAACATAATGAATAAGAGCCTGAATCACAAGTTCTGAACAAACAAAACATAACGAATAAGAGCCTGAATCACAAGTTCCCAACAAACAAAACATAATGAATAAGAGCCTGAATCACAAGTTCTGAACAAACAAAACATAATGAATAAGAGCCTGAATCACAAGTTCCGAACAAACAAAACATAATGAATAAGAGCCTGAATCACAAGTTCTGAACAAACAAAACATAATGAATAAGAGCCTGAATCACAAGTTCCCAACAAACAAACCATAATGAATAAGAGCCTGAATCACAAGTTCTGAACAAACAAAACATAATAAATAAGAGCCTGAATCACAAGTTCTGAGCAAGCAAAGCATAATGAATAAGAGCCTGAATCACAAGTTCTGAACAAACAAAACATAATGAATAAGAGCCTGAATCACAAGTTCTGAACAAACAAAACATAATGAATAAGAGCCTGAATCACAAGTTCTGAACAAACAAAGCATAATGAATAAGAGCCTGAATCACAAGTTCTGAACAAACAAAGCATAATGAATAAGAGCCTGAATCACAAGTTCTGAACAAACAAAGCATAATGAATAAGAGCCTGAATCACAAGTTCCCAACAAACAAAACATAATGAATAAGAGCCTGAATCACAAGTTCTGAACAAACAAAACATAATGAATAAGAGCTTGAATCACAAGTTCTGAACAAACAAAACATAATGAATAAGAGCCTGAATCACAAGTTCCGAACAAACAAAACATAATGAATAAGAGTCTGAATCACAAGTTCTGAACAAACAAAACATAATGAATAAGAGGCTGAATCACAAGTTCCGAACAAACAAAACATAATGAATAAGAGCCTGAATCACAAGTTCTGAACAAACAAAACATAATGAATAAGAGCCTGAATCACAAGTTCTGAACAAACAAAACATAATGAATAAGAGCCTGAATCACAAGTTCTGAACAAACAAAGCATGATGAATAAGAGCCTGAATCACAAGTTCCGAACAAACAAAACATAATGAATAAGAGCCTGAATCATAAGTTCTCAACAAACAAAACATAATGAATAAGAGCCTGAAGCACAAGTTCTGAACAAACAAAGCATAATGAATAAGAGCCTGAATCACAAGTTCTCAACAAACAAAACATAATGAATAAGAGCCTACATCACAAGTTCTGAACAAACAAAACATAATGAATAAGAGCCTGAATCACAAGTTCTGAACAAACAAAACATAATGAATAAGAGCCTGAATCACAAGTTCTGAACAAACAAAACATAATGAATAAGAGCCTGAATCACAAGTTCTGAACAAACAAAACATAATGAATAAGAGCCTGAATTACAAGTTCTGAACAAACAAAACATAATGAATAAGAGCCTGAATCAAAAGTTCTGAACAAACAAAACATAATGAATAAGAGCCTGAATCACAAGTTCCCAACAAACAAAACATAATGAATAAGAGCCTGAATCACAAGTTCTGAACAAACAAAACATAATGAATAAGAGCCTGAATCACAAGTTCCGAACAAACAAAACATAATGAATAAGAGCCTGAATCACAAGTTCTGAACAAACAAAACATAATGAATCAGAGCCTGAATCACAAGTTTCAACAAACAAAACATAATGAATAAGAGCCTGAATCACAAGTTCTGAACAAACAAAACATAATGAATAAGAGCCTGAATCACAAGTTCTGAACAAACAAAGCATAATGAATAAGAGCCTGAATCACAAGTTCTGAACAAACAAAGCATAATGAATAAGAGCCTGAATCACAAGTTCCCAACAAACAAAACATAATGAATAAGAGCCTGAATCACAAGTTCTGAACAAACAAAACATAATGAATAAGAGCTTGAATCACAAGTTCTGAACAAACAAAACATAATGAATAAGAGCCTGAATCACAAGTTCCGAACAAACAAAACATAATGAATAAGAGTCTGAATCACAAGTTCTGAACAAACAAAACATAATGAATAAGAGCCTGAATCACAAGTTCCGAACAAACAAAACATAATGAATAAGAGCCTGAATCACAAGTTCTGAACAAACAAAACATAATGAATAAGAGCCTGAATCACAAGTTCTGAACAAACAAAACATAATGAATAAGAGCCTGAATCACAAGTTCTGAACAAACAAAGCATGATGAATAAGAGCCTGAATCACAAGTTCCGAACAAACAAAACATAATGAATAAGAGCCTGAATCATAAGTTCTCAACAAACAAAACATAATGAATAAGAGCCTGAAGCACAAGTTCTGAACAAACAAAGCATAATGAATAAGAGCCTGAATCACAAGTTCCCAACAAACAAAACATAATGAATAAGAGCCTACATCACAAGTTCTGAACAAACAAAACATAATGAATAAGAGCCTGAATCACAAGTTCTGAACAAACAAAACATAATGAATAAGAGCCTGAATCAAAAGTTCTGAACAAACAAAACATAATGAATAAGAGCCTGAATCACAAGTTCTGAACAAACAAAACATAATGAATAAGAGCCTGAATTACAAGTTCTGAACAAACAAAACATAATGAATAAGAGCCTGAATCAAAAGTTCTGAACAAACAAAACATAATGAATAAGAGCCTGAATCACAAGTTCCCAACAAACAAAACATAATGAATAAGAGCCTGAATCACAAGTTCTGAACAAACAAAACATAATGAATAAGAGCCTGAATCACAAGTTCTGAACAAACAAAACATAATGAATAATAGCCTGAATCACAAGTTCTGAACAAACAAAACATAATGAATCAGAGCCTGAATCACAAGTTTCAACAAACAAAACATAATGAATAAGAGCCTGAATCACAAGTTCTGAACAAACAAAACATAATGAATAAGAGCCTGAATCACAAGTTCTGAACAAACAAAGCATAATGAATAAGAGCCTGAATCACAAGTTCTGAACAAGCAAAGCATAATGAATAAGAGCCTGAATCACAAGTTCTGAACAAACAAAGCATAATGAATAAGAGCCTGAATCACAAGTTCCCAACAAACAAAACATAATGAATAAGAGCCTGAATCACAAGTTCTGAACAAACAAAACATAATGAATAAGAGCCTGAATCACAAGTTCTTAACAAACAAAGCATAATGAATAAGAGCCTGAATCACAAGTTCTGAACAAGCAAAGCATAATGAATAAGAGCCTAAATCACAAGTTCTGAACAAACAAAGCATAATGAATAAGAGCCTGAATCACAAGTTCCCAACAAACAAAACATAATGAATAAGAGCCTGAATCACAAGTTCTGAACAAACAAAACATAATGAATAAGAGCCTGAATCACAAGTTCTGAACAAACAAAACATAATGAATAAGAGTCTGAATCACAAGTTCTGAACAAACAAAGCATAATGAATAAGAGCCTGAATCACAAGTTCTGAACAAACAAAGCATAATGGATAAGAGTCTGAATCACAAGTTCTGAACAAACAAAGTATAATGAATAAGAGCCTGAATCACAAGTTCCGAACAAACAAAACATAATGAATAAGATCCTGAATCACAAGTTCTGAACAAACAAAACATAATAAATAAGAGCCTGAATCACAAGTTCTGAGCAAGCAAAGCATAATGAATAAGAGCCTGAATCACAAGTTCTGAACAAACAAAACATAATGAATAAGAGCCTGAATCACAAGTTCTGAACAAACAAAGCATAATGAATAAGAGCCTGAATCACAAGTTCTGAACAAGCAAAGCATAATGAATAAGAGCCTGAATCACAAGTTCTGAACAAACAAAGCATAATGAATAAGAGCCTGAATCACAAGTTCCCAACAAACAAAACATAATGAATAAGAGCCTGAATCACAAGTTCTGAACAAACAAAACATAATGAATAAGAGCCTGAATCACAAGTTCTGAACAAACAAAGCATAATGAATAAGAGCCTGAATCACAAGTTCTGAACAAGCAAAGCATAATGAATAAGAGCCTGAATCACAAGTTCTGAACAAACAAAGCATAATGAATAAGAGCCTGAATCACAAGTTCCCAACAAACAAAACATAATGAATAAGAGCCTGAATCACAAGTTCTGAACAAACAAAACATAATGAATAAGAGCCTGAATCACAAGTTCTGAACAAACAAAACATAATGAATAAGAGTCTGAATCACAAGTTCTGAACAAACAAAGCATAATGAATAAGAGCCTGAATCACAAGTTCTGAACAAACAAAACATAATGAATAAGAGTCTGAATCACAAGTTCTGAACAAACAAAGTATAATGAATAAGAGCCTGAATCACAAGTTCCGAACAAACAAAACATAATGAATAAGATCCTGAATCACAAGTTCTGAACAAACAAAACATAATAAATAAGAGCCTGAATCACAAGTTCTGAGCAAGCAAAGCATAATGAATAAGAGCCTGAATCACAAGTTCCCAACAAACAAAACATAATGAATAAGAGCCTGAATCACAAGTTCTGAACAAACAAAACATAATGAATAAGAGCCTGAATCACAAGTTCTGAACAAACAAAGCATAATGAATAAGAGCCTGAATCACAAGTTCTGAACAAACAAAGCATAATGAATAAGAGCCTGAATCACAAGTTCCGAACAAACAAAACATAATGAATAAGAGCCTGAATCATAAGTTCTCAACAAACAAAACATAATGAATAAGAGCCTGAAGCACAAGTTCTGAACAAACAAAGCATAATGAATAAGGGCCTGAATCACAAGTTCCCAACAAACAAAACATAATGAATAAGAGCCTACATCACAAGTTCTGAACAAACAAAACATAATGAATAAGAGCCTGAATCACAAGTTCTGAACAAACAAAACATAATGAATAAGAGCCTGAATCACAAGTTCTGAACAAACAAAACATAATGAATAAGAGCCTGAATCACAAGTTCTGAACAAACAAAACATAATGAATAAGAGCCTGAATTACAAGTTCCCAACAAACAAAACATAATGAATAAGAGCCTGAATCACAAGTTCTGAACAAACAAAACATAATGAATAAGAGCCTGAATCACAAGTTCTGAACAAACAAAGCATAATGAATAAGAGCCTGAATCACAAGTTCTGAACAAACAAAGCATAATGAATAAGAGCCTGAATCACAATTTCTGAACAAACAAAGCATAATGAATAAGAGCCTGAATCACAAGTTCCCAACAAACAAAACATAATGAATAAGAGCCTGAATCACAAGTTCTGAACAAATAAAACATAATGAATAAGAGTCTGAATCACAAGTTCTGAACAAACAAAACATAATGAATAAGAGCCTGAATCACAAGTTCCGAACAAACAAAACATAATGAATAAGAGCCTGAATCACAAGTTCTGAACAAACAAAACATAATGAATAAGAGCCTGAATCACAAGTTCTGAACAAACAAAACATAATGAATAAGAGCCTGAATCACAAGTTCTGAACAAACAAAGCATGATGAATAAGAGCCTGAATCACAAGTTCCGAACAAACAAAACATAATGAATAAGAGCCTGAATCATAAGTTCTCAACAAACAAAACATAATGAATAAGAGCCTGAAGCACAAGTTCTGAACAAACAAAGCATAATGAATAAGGGCCTGAATCACAAGTTCCCAACAAACAAAACATAATGAATAAGAGCCTACATCACAAGTTCTGAACAAACAAAACATAATGAATAAGAGCCTGAATCACAAGTTCCCAACAAACAAACCATAATGAATAAGATCCTGAATCACAAGTTCTGAACAAACAAAACATAATAAATAAGAGCCTGAATCACAAGTTCTGAGCAAGCAAAGCATAATGAATAAGAGCCTGAATCACAAGTTCCGAACAAACAAAACATAATGAATAAGAGCCTGAATCACAAGTTCTGAACAAACAAAACATAATGAATAAGAGCCTGAATCACAAGTTCTGAACAAACAAAGCATAATGAATAAGAGCCTGAATCACAAGTTCTGAACAAACAAAGCATAATGAATAAGAGCCTGAATCACAAGTTCTGAACAAACAAAGCATAATGAATAAGAGCCTGAATCACAAGTTCTGAACAAACAAAGCATAATGAATAAGAGCCTGAATCACAAGTTCCGAACAAACAAAACATAATGAATAAGAGCCTGAATCATAAGTTCTCAACAAACAAAACATAATGAATAAGAGCCTGAAGCACAAGTTCTGAACAAACAAAGCATAATGAATAAGGGCCTGAATCACAAGTTCCCAACAAACAAAACATAATGAATAAGAGCCTACATCACAAGTTCTGAACAAACAAAACATAATGAATAAGAGCCTGAATCACAAGTTCTGAACAAACAAAACATAATGAATAAGAGCCTGAATCACAAGTTCTGAACAAACAAAACATAATGAATAAGAGCCTGAATTACAAGTTCCCAACAAACAAAACATAATGAATAAGAGCCTGAATCACAAGTTCTGAACAAACAAAACATAATGAATAAGAGCCTGAATCACAAGTTCTGAACAAACAAAGCATAATGAATAAGAGCCTGAATCACAAGTTCTGAACAAACAAAGCATAATGAATAAGAGCCTGAATCACAATTTCTGAACAAACAAAGCATAATGAATAAGAGCCTGAATCACAAGTTCCCAACAAACAAAACATAATGAATAAGAGCCTGAATCACAAGTTCTGAACAAATAAAACATAATGAATAAGAGTCTGAATCACAAGTTCTGAACAAACAAAACATAATGAATAAGAGCCTGAATCACAAGTTCCGAACAAACAAAACATAATGAATAAGAGCCTGAATCACAAGTTCTGAACAAACAAAACATAATGAATAAGAGCCTGAATCACAAGTTCTGAACAAACAAAACATAATGAATAAGAGCCTGAATCACAAGTTCTGAACAAACAAAGCATGATGAATAAGAGCCTGAATCACAAGTTCCGAACAAACAAAACATAATGAATAAGAGCCTGAATCATAAGTTCTCAACAAACAAAACATAATGAATAAGAGCCTGAAGCACAAGTTCTGAACAAACAAAGCATAATGAATAAGGGCCTGAATCACAAGTTCCCAACAAACAAAACATAATGAATAAGAGCCTACATCACAAGTTCTGAACAAACAAAACATAATGAATAAGAGCCTGAATCACAAGTTCCCAACAAACAAACCATAATGAATAAGATCCTGAATCACAAGTTCTGAACAAACAAAACATAATAAATAAGAGCCTGAATCACAAGTTCTGAGCAAGCAAAGCATAATGAATAAGAGCCTGAATCACAAGTTCTGAACAAACAAAACATAATGAATAAGAGCCTGAATCACAAGTTCTGAACAAACAAAACATAATGAATAAGAGCCTGAATCACAAGTTCTGAACAAACAAAGCTTAATGAATAAGAGCCTGAATCACAAGTTCTGAACAAACAAAGCATAATGAATAAGAGCCTGAATCACAAGTTCTGAACAAACAAAGCATAATGAATAAGAGCCTGAATCACAAGTTCCCAACAAACAAAACATAATGAATAAGAGCCTGAATCACAAGTTCTGAACAAACAAAACATAATGAATAAGAGCTTGAATCACAAGTTCTGAACAAACAAAACATAATGAATAAGAGCCTGAATCACAAGTTCCGAACAAACAAAACATAATGAATAAGAGTCTGAATCACAAGTTCTGAACAAACAAAACATAATGAATAAGAGCCTGAATCACAAGTTCCGAACAAACAAAACATAATGAATAAGAGCCTGAATCACAAGTTCTGAACAAACAAAACATAATGAATAAGAGCCTGAATCACAAGTTCTGAACAAACAAAACATAATGAATAAGAGCCTGAATCACAAGTTCTGAACAAACAAAGCATGATGAATAAGAGCCTGAATCACAAGTTCCGAACAAACAAAACATAATGAATAAGAGCCTGAATCATAAGTTCTCAACAAACAAAACATAATGAATAAGAGCCTGAAGCACAAGTTCTGAACAAACAAAGCATAATGAATAAGAGCCTGAATCACAAGTTCCCAACAAACAAAACATAATGAATAAGAGCCTACATCACAAGTTCTGAACAAACAAAACATAATGAATAAGAGCCTGAATCACAAGTTCTGAACAAACAAAACATAATGAATAAGAGCCTGAATCACAAGTTCTGAACAAACAAAACATAATGAATAAGAGCCTGAATCACAAGTTCTGAACAAACAAAACATAATGAATAAGAGCCTGAATTACAAGTTCTGAACAAACAAAACATAATGAATAAGAGCCTGAATCAAAAGTTCTGAACAAACAAAACATAATGAATAAGAGCCTGAATCACAAGTTCCCAACAAACAAAACATAATGAATAAGAGCCTGAATCACAAGTTCTGAACAAACAAAACATAATGAATAAGAGCCTGAATCACAAGTTCTGAACAAACAAAACATAATGAATAATAGCCTGAATCACAAGTTCTGAACAAACAAAACATAATGAATCAGAGCCTGAATCACAAGTTTCAACAAACAAAACATAATGAATAAGAGCCTGAATCACAAGTTCTGAACAAACAAAACATAATGAATAAGAGCCTGAATCACAAGTTCTGAACAAACAAAGCATAATGAATAAGAGCCTGAATCACAAGTTCTGAACAAACAAAGCATAATGAATAAGAGCCTGAATCACAAGTTCCGAACAAACAAAACATAATGAATAAGAGCCTGAATCACAAGTTCTGAACAAACAAAACATAATGAATAAGAGCTTGAATCACAAGTTCTGAACAAACAAAACATAATGAATAAGAGCCTGAATCACAAGTTCCGAACAAACAAAACATAATGAATAAGAGTCTGAATCACAAGTTCTGAACAAACAAAACATAATGAATAAGAGCCTGAATCACAAGTTCCGAACAAACAAAACATAATGAATAAGAGCCTGAATCACAAGTTCTGAACAAACAAAACATAATGAATAAGAGCCTGAATCACAAGTTCTGAACAAACAAAACATAATGAATAAGAGCCTGAATCACAAGTTCTGAACAAACAAAGCATGATGAATAAGAGCCTGAATCACAAGTTCCGAACAAACAAAACATAATGAATAAGAGCCTGAATCATAAGTTCTCAACAAACAAAACATAATGAATAAGAGCCTGAAGCACAAGTTCTGAACAAACAAAGCATAATGAATAAGAGCCTGAATCACAAGTTCCCAACAAACAAAACATAATGAATAAGAGCCTACATCACAAGTTCTGAACAAACAAAACATAATGAATAAGAGCCTGAATCACAAGTTCTGAACAAACAAAACATAATGAATAAGAGCCTGAATCACAAGTTCTGAACAAACAAAACATAATGAATAAGAGCCTGAATCACAAGTTCTGAACAAACAAAACATAATGAATAAGAGCCTGAATTACAAGTTCTGAACAAACAAAACATAATGAATAAGAGCCTGAATCAAAAGTTCTGAACAAACAAAACATAATGAATAAGAGCCTGAATCACAAGTTCCCAACAAACAAAACATAATGAATAAGAGCCTGAATCACAAGTTCTGAACAAACAAAACATAATGAATAAGAGCCTGAATCACAAGTTCTGAACAAACAAAACATAATGAATAATAGCCTGAATCACAAGTTCTGAACAAACAAAACATAATGAATCAGAGCCTGAATCACAAGTTTCAACAAACAAAACATAATGAATAAGAGCCTGAATCACAAGTTCTGAACAAACAAAACATAATGAATAAGAGCCTGAATCACAAGTTCTGAACAAACAAAGCATAATGAATAAGAGCCTGAATCACAAGTTCTGAACAAGCAAAGCATAATGAATAAGAGCCTGAATCACAAGTTCTGAACAAACAAAGCATAATGAATAAGAGCCTGAATCACAAGTTCCCAACAAACAAAACATAATGAATAAGAGCCTGAATCACAAGTTCTGAACAAACAAAACATAATGAATAAGAGCCTGAATCACAAGTTCTGAACAAACAAAGCATAATGAATAAGAGCCTGAAACACAAGTTCTGAACAAGCAAAGCATAATGAATAAGAGCCTGAATCACAAGTTCTGAACAAACAAAGCATAATGAATAAGAGCCTGAATCACAAGTTCCCAACAAACAAAACATAATGAATAAGAGCCTGAATCACAAGTTCTGAACAAACAAAACATAATGAATAAGAGCCTGAATCACAAGTTCTGAACAAACAAAACATAATGAATAAGAGTCTGAATCACAAGTTCTGAACAAACAAAGCATAATGAATAAGAGCCTGAATCACAAGTTCTGAACAAACAAAGCATAATGAATAAGAGTCTGAATCACAAGTTCTGAACAAACAAAGTATAATGAATAAGAGCCTGAATCACAAGTTCCGAACAAACAAAACATAATGAATAAGATCCTGAATCACAAGTTCTGAACAAACAAAACATAATAAATAAGAGCCTGAATCACAAGTTCTGAGCAAGCAAAGCATAATGAATAAGAGCCTGAATCACAAGTTCTGAACAAACAAAACATAATGAATAAGAGCCTGAATCACAAGTTCTGAACAAACAAAACATAATGAATAAGAGCCTGAATCACAAGTTCTGAACAAACAAAGCATAATGAATAAGAGCCTGAATAACAAGTTCTGAACAAACAAAGCATAATGAATAAGAGCCTGAATCACAAGTTCTGAACAAACAAAGCATAAAGAATAAGAGCCTGAATCACAAGTTCCCAACAAACAAAACATAATGAATAAGAGCTTGAATCACAAGTTCCGAACAAACAAAACATAATGAATAAGAGCCTGAATCAAAAGTTCTGAACAAACAAAACATAATGAATAAGAGCCTGAATCACAAGTTCCGAACAAACAAAACATAATGAATAAGAGCCTGAATCACAAGTTCTGAACAAACAAAACATAATGAATAAGAGCCTACATCACAAGTTCTGAACAAACAAAACATAATGAATAAGAGCCTGAATCATAAGTTGTGAACAAACAAAACATAATGAATAAGAGCCTGAATCACAAGTTCTGAACAAACAAAACATAATGAATAAGAGCCTGAATCACAAGTTCTGAACAAACAAAGCATGATGAATAAGAGCCTGAATCACAAGTTCCCAACAAACAAAACATAATGAATAAGAGCTTGAATCACAAGTTCCGAACAAACAAAACATAATGAATAAGAGTCTGAATCAAAAGTTCTGAACAAACAAAACATAATGAATAAGAGCCTGAATCACAAGTTCCCAACAAACAAAACATAATGAATAAGAGCCTGAATCACAAGTTCTGAACAAACAAAACATAATGAATAAGAGCCTACATCACAAGTTCTGAACAAACAAAACATAATGAATAAGAGCCTGAATCACAAGTTCTGAACAAACAAAACATAATGAATAAGAGCCTGAATCACAAGTTCCCAACAAACAAAACAGAATGAATAAGAGCCTGAAGCACAAGTTCTGAACAAACAAAACATAAAGAATAAGGGCCTGAATCACAAGTTCTGAACAAACAAAACATAATGAATAAGAGCCTGAATCACAAGTTCTGAACAAACAAAACAACATAATGAATAAGAGCCTGAATCACAAGTTCTGAACAAACAAAACAAAATGAATAAGAGCCCGAATCACAAGTTCTGGACAAACAAAACATAATGAATAAGAGCCTGAATCACAAGTTCTGAACAAACAAAACATAATGAATAAGAGCCTGAATCACAAGTTCCCAACAAACAAAACATAATGAATAAGAGCCTGAATCACAAGTTCTGAACAAACAAAACATAATGAATAAGAGCCTGAATCACAAGTTCTGAACAAACAAAACATAATGAATAATAGCCTGAATCACAAGTTCTGAACAAACAAAACATAATGAATCAGAGCCTGAATCACAAGTTTCAACAAACAAAACATAATGAATAAGAGCCTGAATCACAAGTTCTGAACAAACAAAACATAATGAATAAGAGCTTGAATCACAAGTTCTGAACAAACAAAACATAATGAATAAGAGCCTGAATCACAAGTTCTGAACAAACAAAGCATAATGAATAAGAGCCTGAATCACAAGTTCTGAACAAGCAAAGCATAATGAATAAGAGCCTGAATCACAAGTTCTGAACAAACAAAGCATAATGAATAAGAGCCTGAATCACAAGTTCCCAACAAACAAAACATAATGAATAAGAGCCTGAATCACAAGTTCTGAACAAACAAAACATAATGAATAAGAGCCTGAATCACAAGTTCTGAACAAACAAAACATAATGAATAAGAGTCTGAATCACAAGTTCTGAACAAACAAAGCATAATGAATAAGAGCCTGAATCACAAGTTCCGAACAAACAAAGCATAATGAATAAGAGTCTGAATCACAAGTTCTGAACAAACAAAGTATAATGAATAAGAGCCTGAATCACAAGTTCCGAACAAACAAAACATAATGAATAAGATCCTGAATCACAAGTTCTGAACAAACAAAACATAATAAATAAGAGCCTGAATCACAAGTTCTGAGCAAGCAAAGCATAATGAATAAGAGCCTGAATCACAAGTTCTGAACAAACAAAACATAATGAATAAGAGCCTGAATCACAAGTTCTGAACAAACAAAACATAATGAATAAGAGCCTGAATCACAAGTTCTGAACAAACAAAGCATAATGAATAAGAGCCTGAATCACAAGTTCTGAACAAACAAAGCATAATGAATAAGAGCCTGAATCACAAGTTCTGAACAAACAAAGCATAATGAATAAGAGCCTGAATCACAAGTTCCCAACAAACAAAACATAATGAATAAGAGCCTGAATCACAAGTTCTGAACAAACAAAACATAATGAATAAGAGCTTGAATCACAAGTTCTGAACAAACAAAACATAATGAATAAGAGCCTGAATCACAAGTTCCGAACAAACAAAACATAATGAATAAGAGTCTGAATCACAAGTTCTGAACAAACAAAACATAATGAATAAGAGCCTGAATCACAAGTTCTGAACAAACAAAACATAATGAATAAGAGCCTGAATCACAAGTTCTGAACAAACAAAACATAATGAATAAGAGCCTGAATTACAAGTTCTGAACAAACAAAACATAATGAATAAGAGCCTGAATCAAAAGTTCTGAACAAACAAAACATAATGAATAAGAGCCTGAATCACAAGTTCCCAACAAACAAAACATAATGAATAAGAGCCTGAATCACAAGTTCTGAACAAACAAAACATAATGAATAAGAGCCTGAATCACAAGTTCTGAACAAACAAAACATAATGAATAATAGCCTGAATCACAAGTTCTGAACAAACAAAACATAATGAATCAGAGCCTGAATCACAAGTTTCAACAAACAAAACATAATGAATAAGAGCCTGAATCACAAGTTCTGAACAAACAAAACATAATGAATAAGAGCCTGAATCACAAGTTCTGAACAAACAAAGCATAATGAATAAGAGCCTGAATCACAAGTTCTGAACAAGCAAAGCATAATGAATAAGAGCCTGAATCACAAGTTCTGAACAAACAAAGCATAATGAATAAGAGCCTGAATCACAAGTTCCCAACAAACAAAACATAATGAATAAGAGCCTGAATCACAAGTTCTGAACAAACAAAACATAATGAATAAGAGCCTGAATCACAAGTTCTGAACAAACAAAACATAATGAATAAGAGTCTGAATCACAAGTTCTGAACAAACAAAGCATAATGAATAAGAGCCTGAATCACAAGTTCTGAACAAACAAAGCATAATGAATAAGAGTCTGAATCACAAGTTCTGAACAAACAAAGTATAATGAATAAGAGCCTGAATCACAAGTTCCGAACAAACAAAACATAATGAATAAGATCCTGAATCACAAGTTCTGAACAAACAAAACATAATAAATAAGAGCCTGAATCACAAGTTCTGAGCAAGCAAAGCATAATGAATAAGAGCCTGAATCACAAGTTCTGAACAAACAAAACATAATGAATAAGAGCCTGAATTACAAGTTCTGAACAAACAAAACATAATGAATAAGAGCCTGAATCAAAAGTTCTGAACAAACAAAACATAATGAATAAGAGCCTGAATCACAAGTTCCCAACAAACAAAACATAATGAATAAGAGCCTGAATCACAAGTTCTGAACAAACAAAACATAATGAATAAGAGCCTGAATCACAAGTTCCCAACAAACAAAACATAATGAATAAGAGCCTGAATCACCAGTTCCCAACAAACAAAATATAATGAATAAGAGCCTGAATCACAAGTTCTGAACAAACAAAAAATAATGAATAAGGGCCTGAATCACAAGTTCTGAACAAACAAAACATAATGAATAAGAGCCTGAATCACAAGTTCTGAACAAACAAAGCATAATGAATAAGAGCCTGAATCACAAGTTCTGAACAAGCAAAGCATAATGAATAAGAGCCTGAATCACAAGTTCTGAACAAACAAAGCATAATGAATAAGAGCCTGAATCACAAGTTCCCAACAAACAAAACATAATGAATAAGAGCCTGAATCACAAGTTCTGAACAAACAAAACATAATGAATAAGAGCCTGAATCACAAGTTCTGAACAAACAAAACATAATGAATAAGAGCCTGAATCACAAGTTCTGAACAAACAAAACATAATGAATAAGAGCCTGAATCACAAGTTCTGAACAAACAAAACATAATGAATAAGAGCCTGAATTACAAGTTCTGAACAAACAAAACATAATGAATAAGAGCCTGAATCAAAAGTTCTGAACAAACAAAACATAATGAATAAGAGCCTGAATCACAAGTTCCCAACAAACAAAACATAATGAATAAGAGCCTGAATCATAAGTTCTGAACAAACAAAACATAATGAATAAGAGCCTGAATCACAAGTTCTGAACAAACAAAACATAATGAATAATAGCCTGAATCACAAGTTCTGAACAAACAAAACATAATGAATCAGAGCCTGAATCACAAGTTTCAACAAACAAAACATAATGAATAAGAGCCTGAATCACAAGTTCTGAACAAACAAAACATAATGAATAAGAGCCTGAATCACAAGTTCTGAACAAACAAAGCATAATGAATAAGAGCCTGAATCACAAGTTCTGAACAAGCAAAGCATAATGAATAAGAGCCTGAATCACAAGTTCTGAACAAACAAAGCATAATGAATAAGAGCCTGAATCACAAGTTCCCAACAAACAAAACATAATGAATAAGAGCCTGAATCACAAGTTCTGAACAAACAAAACATAATGAATAAGAGCCTGAATCACAAGTTCTGAACAAACAAAACATAATGAATAAGAGTCTGAATCACAAGTTCTGAACAAACAAAGCATAATGAATAAGAGCCTGAATCACAAGTTCTGAACAAACAAAGCATAATGAATAAGAGTCTGATTCACAAGTTCTGAACAAACAAAGTATAATGAATAAGAGCCTGAATCACAATTTCCGAACAAACAAAACATAATGAATAAGATCCTGAATCACAAGTTCTGAACAAACAAAACATAATAAATAAGAGCCTGAATCACAAGTTCTGAGCAAGCAAAGCATAATGAATAAGAGCCTGAATCACAAGTTCTGAACAAACAAAACATAATGAATAAGAGCCTGAATTACAAGTTCTGAACAAACAAAACATAATGAATAAGAGCCTGAATCAAAAGTTCTGAACAAACAAAACATAATGAATAAGAGCCTGAATCACAAGTTCCCAACAAACAAAACATAATGAATAAGAGCCTGAATCACAAGTTCTGAACAAACAAAACATAATGAATAAGAGCCTGAATCACAAGTTCTGAACAAACAAAACATAATGAATAATAGCCTGAATCACAAGTTCTGAACAAACAAAACATAATGAATCAGAGCCTGAATCACAAGTTTCAACAAACAAAACATAATGAATAAGAGCCTGAATCACAAGTTCTGAACAAACAAAACATAATGAATAAGAGCCTGAATCACAAGTTCTGAACAAACAAAGCATAATGAATAAGAGCCTGAATCACAAGTTCTGAACAAGCAAAGCATAATGAATAAGAGCCTGAATCACAAGTTCTGAACAAACAAAGCATAATGAATAAGAGCCTGAATCACAAGTTCCCAACAAACAAAACATAATGAATAAGAGCCTGAATCACAAGTTCTGAACAAACAAAACATAATGAATAAGAGCCTGAATCACAAGTTCTGAACAAACAAAACATAATGAATAAGAGTCTGAATCACAAGTTCTGAACAAACAAAGCATAATGAATAAGAGCCTGAATCACAAGTTCTGAACAAACAAAGCATAATGAATAAGAGTCTGAATCACAAGTTCTGAACAAACAAAGTATAATGAATAAGAGCCTGAATCACAAGTTCCGAACAAACAAAACATAATGAATAAGATCCTGAATCACAAGTTCTGAACAAACAAAACATAATAAATAAGAGCCTGAATCACAAGTTCTGAGCAAGCAAAGCATAATGAATAAGAGCCTGAATCACAAGTTCTGAACAAACAAAACATAATGAATAAGAGCCTGAATCACAAGTTCTGAACAAACAAAACATAATGAATAAGAGCCTGAATCACAAGTTCTGAACAAACAAAGCATAATGAATAAGAGCCTGAATCACAAGTTCTGAACAAACAAAGCATAATGAATAAGAGCCTGAATCACAAGTTCTGAACAAACAAAGCATAATGAATAAGAGCCTGAATCACAAGTTCCCAACAAACAAAACATAATGAATAAGAGCCTGAATCACAAGTTCTGAACAAACAAAACATAATGAATAAGAGCTTGAATCACAAGTTCTGAACAAACAAAACATAATGAATAAGAGCCTGAATCACAAGTTCCGAACAAACAAAACATAATGAATAAGAGTCTGAATCACAAGTTCTGAACAAACAAAACATAATGAATAAGAGCCTGAATCACAAGTTCCGAACAAACAAAACATAATGAATAAGAGCCTGAATCACAAGTTCTGAACAAACAAAACATAATGAATAAGAGCCTGAATCACAAGTTCTGAACAAACAAAACATAATGAATAAGAGCCTGAATCACAAGTTCTGAACAAACAAAGCATGATGAATAAGAGCCTGAATCACAAGTTCCGAACAAACAAAACATAATGAATAAGAGCCTGAATCATAAGTTCTCAACAAACAAAACATAATGAATAAGAGCCTGAAGCACAAGTTCTGAACAAACAAAGCATAATGAATAAGAGCCTGAATCACAAGTTCCCAACAAACAAAACATAATGAATAAGAGCCTACATCACAAGTTCTGAACAAACAAAACATAATGAATAAGAGCCTGAATCACAAGTTCTGAACAAACAAAACATAATGAATAAGAGCCTGAATCACAAGTTCTGAACAAACAAAACATAATGAATAAGAGCCTGAATCACAAGTTCTGAACAAACAAAACATAATGAATAAGAGCCTGAATTACAAGTTCTGAACAAACAAAACATAATGAATAAGAGCCTGAATCAAAAGTTCTGAACAAACAAAACATAATGAATAAGAGCCTGAATCACAAGTTCCGAACAAACAAAACATAATGAATAAGAGCCTGAATCACAAGTTCTGAACAAACAAAACAACATAATGAATAAGAGCCTGAATCACAAGTTCTGAACAAACAAAACATAATGAATCAGAGCCTGAATCACAAGTTTCAACAAACAAAACATAATGAATAAGAGCCTGAATCACAAGTTCTGAACAAACAAAACATAATGAATAAGAGCTTGAATCACAAGTTCTGAACAAACAAAACATAATGAATAAGAGCCTGAATCACAAGTTCCGAACAAACAAAGCATAATGAATAAGAGCCTGAATCACAAGTTCTGAACAAGCAAAGCATAATGAATAAGAGCCTGAATCACAAGTTCTGAACAAACAAAGCATAATGAATAAGAGCCTGAATCACAAGTTCCGAACAAACAAAACATAATGAATAAGATCCTGAATCACAAGTTCTGAACAAACAAAACATAATAAATAAGAGCCTGAATCACAAGTTCTGAGCAAGCAAAGCATAATGAATAAGAGCCTGAATCACAAGTTCTGAACAAACAAAACATAATGAATAAGAGCCTGAATCACAAGTTCTGAACAAACAAAACATAATGAATAAGAGCCTGAATCACAAGTTCTGAACAAACAAAGCATAATGAATAAGAGCCTGAATCACAAGTTCTGAACAAACAAAGCATAATGAATAAGAGCCTGAATCACAAGTTCTGAACAAACAAAGCATAATGAATAAGAGCCTGAATCACAAGTTCCCAACAAACAAAACATAATGAATAAGAGCCTGAATCACAAGTTCTGAACAAACAAAACATAATGAATAAGAGCTTGAATCACAAGTTCTGAACAAACAAAACATAATGAATAAGAGCCTGAATCACAAGTTCCGAACAAACAAAACATAATGAATAAGAGTCTGAATCACAAGTTCTGAACAAACAAAACATAATGAATAAGAGCCTGAATCACAAGTTCTGAACAAACAAAACATAATGAATAAGAGCCTGAATCACAAGTTCTGAACAAACAAAACATAATGAATAAGAGCCTGAATTACAAGTTCTGAACAAACAAAACATAATGAATAAGAGCCTGAATCAAAAGTTCTGAACAAACAAAACATAATGAATAAGAGCCTGAATCACAAGTTCTGAACAAACAAAACATAATGAATAAGAGCCTGAATCACAAGTTCTGAACAAACAAAACATAATGAATAATAGCCTGAATCACAAGTTCTGAACAAACAAAACATAATGAATCAGAGCCTGAATCACAAGTTTCAACAAACAAAACATAATGAATAAGAGCCTGAATCACAAGTTCTGAACAAACAAAACATAATGAATAAGAGCCTGAATCACAAGTTCTGAACAAACAAAGCATAATGAATAAGAGCCTGAATCACAAGTTCTGAACAAGCAAAGCATAATGAATAAGAGCCTGAATCACAAGTTCTGAACAAACAAAGCATAATGAATAAGAGCCTGAATCACAAGTTCCCAACAAACAAAACATAATGAATAAGAGCCTGAATCACAAGTTCTGAACAAACAAAGCATAATGAATAAGAGCCTGAATCACAAGTTCTGAACAAACAAAACATAATGAATAAGAGTCTGAATCACAAGTTCTGAACAAACAAAGCATAATGAATAAGAGCCTGAATCACAAGTTCTGAACAAACAAAGCATAATGAATAAGAGTCTGAATCACAAGTTCTGAACAAACAAAGTATAATGAATAAGAGCCTGAATCACAAGTTCCGAACAAACAAAACATAATGAATAAGATCCTGAATCACAAGTTCTGAACAAACATAACATAATAAATAAGAGCCTGAATCACAAGTTCTGAGCAAGCAAAGCATAATGAATAAGAGCCTGAATCACAAGTTCTGAACAAACAAAACATAATGAATAAGAGCCTGAATTACAAGTTCTGAACAAACAAAACATAATGAATAAGAGCCTGAATCAAAAGTTCTGAACAAACAAAACATAATGAATAAGAGCCTGAATCACAAGTTCCCAACAAACAAAACATAATGAATAAGAGCCTGAATCACAAGTTCTGAACAAACAAAACATAATGAATAAGAGCCTGAATCACAAGTTCTGAACAAACAAAACATAATGAATAATAGCCTGAATCACAAGTTCTGAACAAACAAAACATAATGAATCAGAGCCTGAATCACAAGTTTCAACAAACAAAACATAATGAATAAGAGCCTGAATCACAAGTTCTGAACAAACAAAACATAATGAATAAGAGCCTGAATCACAAGTTCTGAACAAACAAAGCATAATGAATAAGAGCCTGAATCACAAGTTCTGAACAAGCAAAGCATAATGAATAAGAGCCTGAATCACAAGTTCTGAACAAACAAAGCATAATGAATAAGAGCCTGAATCACAAGTTCCCAACAAACAAAACATAATGAATAAGAGCCTGAATCACAAGTTCTGAACAAACAAAACATAATGAATAAGAGCCTGAATCACAAGTTCTGAACAAACAAAACATAATGAATAAGAGCCTGAATCACAAGTTCTGAACAAACAAAACATAATGAATAAGAGCCTGAATCACAAGTTCTGAACAAACAAAACATAATGAATAAGAGCCTGAATTACAAGTTCTGAACAAACAAAACATAATGAATAAGAGCCTGAATCAAAAGTTCTGAACAAACAAAACATAATGAATAAGAGCCTGAATCACAAGTTCCCAACAAACAAAACATAATGAATAAGAGCCTGAATCACAAGTTCTGAACAAACAAAACATAATGAATAAGAGCCTGAATCACAAGTTCTGAACAAACAAAACATAATGAATAATAGCCTGAATCACAAGTTCTGAACAAACAAAACATAATGAATCAGAGCCTGAATCACAAGTTTCAACAAACAAAACATAATGAATAAGAGCCTGAATCACAAGTTCTGAACAAACAAAACATAATGAATAAGAGCCTGAATCACAAGTTCTGAACAAACAAAGCATAATGAATAAGAGCCTGAATCACAAGTTCTGAACAAGCAAAGCATAATGAATAAGAGCCTGAATCACAAGTTCTGAACAAACAAAGCATAATGAATAAGAGCCTGAATCACAAGTTCCCAACAAACAAAACATAATGAATAAGAGCCTGAATCACAAGTTCTGAACAAACAAAACATAATGAATAAGAGCCTGAATCACAAGTTCTGAACAAACAAAACATAATGAATAAGAGTCTGAATCACAAGTTCTGAACAAACAAAGCATAATGAATAAGAGCCTGAATCACAAGTTCTGAACAAACAAAGCATAATGAATAAGAGTCTGAATCACAAGTTCTGAACAAACAAAGTATAATGAATAAGAGCCTGAATCACAAGTTCCGAACAAACAAAACATAATGAATAAGATCCTGAATCACAAGTTCTGAACAAACAAAACATAATAAATAAGAGCCTGAATCACAAGTTCTGAGCAAGCAAAGCATAATGAATAAGAGCCTGAATCACAAGTTCTGAACAAACAAAACATAATGAATAAGAGCCTGAATCACAAGTTCTGAACAAACAAAACATAATGAATAATAGCCTGAATCACAAGTTCTGAACAAACAAAACATAATGAATCAGAGCCTGAATCACAAGTTTCAACAAACAAAACATAATGAATAAGAGCCTGAATCACAAGTTCTGAACAAACAAAACATAATGAATAAGAGCCTGAATCACAAGTTCTGAACAAACAAAGCATAATGAATAAGAGCCTGAATCACAAGTTCTGAACAAGCAAAGCATAATGAATAAGAGCCTGAATCACAAGTTCTGAACAAACAAAGCATAATGAATAAGAGCCTGAATCACAAGTTCCCAACAAACAAAACATAATGAATAAGAGCCTGAATCACAAGTTCTGAACAAACAAAACATAATGAATAAGAGCCTGAATCACAAGTTCTGAACAAACAAAACATAATGAATAAGAGTCTGAATCACAAGTTCTGAACAAACAAAGCATAATGAATAAGAGCCTGAATCACAAGTTCTGAACAAACAAAGCATAATGAATAAGAGTCTGAATCACAAGTTCTGAACAAACAAAGTATAATGAATAAGAGCCTGAATCACAAGTTCCGAACAAACAAAACATAATGAATAAGATCCTGAATCACAAGTTCTGAACAAACAAAACATAATAAATAAGAGCCTGAATCACAAGTTCTGAGCAAGCAAAGCATAATGAATAAGAGCCTGAATCACAAGTTCTGAACAAACAAAACATAATGAATAAGAGCCTGAATCACAAGTTCTGAACAAACAAAACATAATGAATAAGAGCCTGAATCATAAGTTCTGAACAAACAAAGCATAATGAATAAGAGCCTGAATCACAAGTTCCCAACAAACAAAGCATAATGAATAAGAGCCTGAATCACAAGTTCTGAACAAACAAAGCATAATGAATAAGAGCCTGAATCACAAGTTCCCAACAAACAAAACATAATGAATAAGAGCCTGAATCACAAGTTCTGAACAAACAAAACATAATGAATAAGAGCTTGAATCACAAGTTCTGAACAAACAAAACATAATGAATAAGAGCCTGAATCACAAGTTCCGAACAAACAAAACATAATGAATAAGAGTCTGAATCACAAGTTCTGAACAAACAAAACATAATGAATAAGAGCCTGAATCACAAGTTCCGAACAAACAAAACATAATGAATAAGAGCCTGAATCACAAGTTCTGAACAAACAAAACATAATGAATAAGAGCCTGAATCACAAGTTCTGAACAAACAAAACATAATGAATAAGAGCCTGAATCACAAGTTCTGAACAAACAAAGCATGATGAATAAGAGCCTGAATCACAAGTTCCGAACAAACAAAACATAATGAATAAGAGCCTGAATCATAAGTTCTCAACAAACAAAACATAATGAATAAGAGCCTGAAGCACAAGTTCTGAACAAACAAAGCATAATGAATAAGAGCCTGAATCACAAGTTCTGAACAAACAAAACATAATGAATAAGAGCCTACATCACAAGTTCTGAACAAACAAAACATAATGAATAAGAGCCTGAATCACAAGTTCTGAACAAACAAAACATAATGAATAAGAGCCTGAATCACAAGTTCTGAACAAACAAAACATAATGAATAAGAGCCTGAATCACAAGTTCTGAACAAACAAAACATAATGAATAAGAGCCTGAATTACAAGTTCTGAACAAACAAAACATAATGAATAAGAGCCTGAATCACAAGTTCTGAACAAACAAAACATAATGAATAAGAGCCTGAATCACAAGTTCCGAACAAACAAAACATAATGAATAAGAGCCTGAATCACAAGTGCTGAACAAACAAAACATAATGAATAAGAGCCTGAATCACAAGTTCCCAACAAACAAACCATAATGAATAAGAGCCTGAATCATAAGTTCTCAACAAACAAAACATAATGAATAAGAGCCTGAATTACAAGTTCTGAACAAACAAAACATAATGAATAAGAGCCTACATCACAAGTTCTGAACAAACAAAACATAATGAATAAGAGCCTGAATCACAAGTTCTGAACAAATAAAGCATAATGAATAAGAGCCTGAATCACAAGTTCTGAACAAACAAAACATAATGAATAAGAGCCTGAATCACAAGTTCTGAACAAACAAAACATAATGAATAAGAGCCTGAATCACAAGTTCCGAACAAACAAAACATAATGAATAAGAGCCTGAATCACAAGTTCTGAACAAACAAAACATAATGAATAAGAGCCTGAATCACAAGTTCTGAACAAACAAAACATAATGAATAAGAGCCTGAATCACAAGTTCTGAACAAACAAAACATAATGAATAAGGGCCTGAATCACAAGTTCCCAACAAACAAAACATAATGAATAAGAGCCTGAATCACAAGTTCTGAACAAACAAAACATAATGAATAAGGGCCTGAATCACAAGTGCTGAACAAACAAAGCATAATGAATAATAGCCTGAATCACAAGTTCTGAACAAACAAAACATAATGAATAAGAGCCTGAATCACAAGTTCTGAACAAACAAAGCATAATGAATAAGAGCCTGAATTACAAGTTCCCAACAAACAAAACATAATGAATAAGAGCCTGAATCACAAGTTCTGAACAAACAAAGCATAATGAATAAGAGCCTGAATCACAAGTTCTGAACAAACAAAACATAATGAATAAGAGCCTGAATCACAAGTTCCCAACAAACAAAACATAATGAATAAGAACCTGAATCACAAGTTCTGAACAAACAAAACATAATGAATAAGGGCCTGAATCACAAGTTCTGAACAAACAAAGCATAATGAATAAGAGCCTGAAACACAAGTTCTGAACAAGCAAAGCATAATGAATAAGAGCCTGAATCACAAGTTCCCAACAAACAAAACATAATGAATAAGAGCCTGAATCACAAGTTCTGAACAAACAAAACATAATGAATAAGAGCCTGAATCACAAGTTCTGAACAAACAAAACATAATGAATAAGAGCCTGAATCACAAGTTCTGAACAAACAAAACATAATGAATAAGAGCCTGAATCACAAGTTCTGAACAAACAAAACATAATGAATAAGAGCCTGAATCACAAGTTCCTAACAAACAAAACATAATGAATAAGAGCCTGAATCACAAGTTCCCAACAAACAAAACATAATGAATAAGAGCCTGAATCACAAGTTCCGAACAAACAAAACATAATGAATAAGAGCCTGAATCACAAGTTCTGAACAAACAAAACATAATGAATAAGAGCCTGAATCACAAGTTCTGAACAAACAAAACATAATGAATAAGAGCCTGAATCACAAGTTCTGAACAAACAAAACATAATGAATAAGAGCCTGAATCACAAGTTCTGAACAAACAAAACATAATGAATAAGAGCCTGAATCACAAGTTCTGAACAAACAAAACATAATGAATAAGAGCCTGAATCACAAGTTCTGAACAAACAAAACATAATGAATAAGAGCCTGAATCACAAGTGCTGAACAAACAAAACATAATGAATAAGAGCCTGAATCACAAGTTCTGAACAAACAAAACATAATGAATAAGAGCCTGAATCACAAGTTCTGAACAAACAAAACATAATGAATAAGAGCCTGAATCACAAGTTCCCAACAAACAAAACATAATGAATAAGAGCCTGAATCACAAGTTCCCAACAAACAAAACATATTGAATAAGAGCCTGAATCACAAGTTCTGAACAAACAAAACATAATGAATAAGAGCCTGAATCACAAGTTCTGAACAAACAAAACATAATGAATAAGAGCCTGAATCACAAGTTCTGAACAAACAAAACATAATGAATAAGAGCCTGAATCACAAGTTCCCAACAAACAAAACATAATGAATAAGAGCCTGAATCACAAGTTTTGAACAAACAAAACATAATGAATAAGGGCCTGAATCACAAGTGCTGAACAAACAAAACATAATGAATAATAGCCTGAATCACAAGTTCTGAACAAACAAAACATAATGAATAATAGCCTGAATCACAAGTTCTGAACAAACAAAGCATAATGAATAAGAGCCTGAATCACAAGTTCTGAACAAACAAAGCATAATGAATAAGAGCCTGAATCACAAGTTCCCAACAAACAAAACATAATGAATAAGAGCCTGAATCACCAGTTCCCAACAAACAAAACATAATGAATAAGAGCCTGAATCACAAGTTCTGAACAAACAAAATATAATGAATAAGGGCCTGAATCACAAGTTCTGAACAAACAAAACATAATGAATAAGAGCCTGAATCACAAGTTCTGAACAAACAAAACATAATGAATAAGAGCCTGAATCACAAGTTCTGAACAAACAAAACATAATGAATAAGAGCCTGAATCACAAGTTCTGAACAAACAAAACATAATGAATAAGAGCCTGAATCACAAGTGCTGAACAAACAAAACATAATGAATAAGAGCCTGAATCACAAGTTCTGAACAAACAAAACATAATGAATAAGAGCCTGAATCACAAGTTCTGAACAAACAAAACATAATGAATAAGAGCCTGAATCACAAGTTCTGAACAAACAAAACATAATGAATAAGAGCCTGAATCACAAGTTCCCAACAAACAAAACATAATGAATAAGAGCCTGAATCACAAGTTCCCAACAAACAAAACATAATGAATAAGAGCCTGAATCACAAGTTCTGAACAAACAAAACATAATGAATAAGAGCCTGAATCACAAGTTCTGAACAAATAAAACATAATGAATAAGAGCCTGAATCACAAGTTCTGAACAAACAAAACATAATGAATAAGAGCCTGAATCACAAGTTCTGAACAAACAAAGCATAATGAATAAGAGCCTGAATCACAAGTTCTGAACAAACAAAGCATAATGAATAAGAACCTGAATCACAAGTTCCCAACAAACAAAGCATAATGAATAAGAGCCTGAATCACAAGTTCCCAACAAACAAAACATAATGAATAAGAGCCTGAATCACAAGTTCCCAACAAACAAAACGTAATGAATAAGAGCCTGAATCACAAGTTCTGAACAAACAAAACATAATGAATAAGGGCCTGAATCACAAGTTCTGAACAAACAAAACATAATGAATAAGAGCCTGAATCACAAGTTCCCAACAAACAAAACATAATGAATAAGAGCCTGAATCACAAGTTCTGAACAAACAAAACATAATGAATAAGAGCCTGAATCACAAGTTCTGAACAAACAAAACATAATGAATAAGAGCCTGAATCACAAGTTCTGAACAAACAAAACATAATGAATAAGAGCCTGAATCACAAGTGCTGAACAAACAAAACATAATGAATAAGAGCCTGAATCACAAGTTCTGAACAAACAAAACATAATGAATAAGAGCCTGAATCACAAGTTCCCAACAAACAAAACATAATGAATAAGAGCCTGAATCACAAGTTCCCAACAAACAAAACATAATGAATAAGAGCCTGAATCACAAGTTCTGAACAAACAAAACATAATGAATAAGAGCCTGAATCACAGTTCTGAACAAATAAAACATAATGAATAAGAGCCTGAATCACAAGTTCTGAACAAACAAAACATAATGAATAAGAGCCTGAATCACAAGATCTGAACAAACAAAACATAATGAATAAGAGCCTGAATCACAAGTTCTGAACAAACAAAACATAATGAATAAGAGCCTGAATCACAAGTTCTGAACAAACAAAGCATAATGAATAAGAGCCTGAATCACAAGTTCCCAACAAACAAAACATAATGAATAAGAGCCTGAATCACAAGTTCCCAACAAACAAAACATAATGAATAAGAGCCTGAATCACAAGTTCTGAACAAACAAAACATAATGAATAAGGGCCTGAATCACAAGTTCCCAACAAACAAAACATAATGAATAAGAGCCTGAATCACAAGTTCTGAACAAACAAAACATAATGAATAAGAGCCTGAATCACAAGTTCTGAACAAACAAAACATAATGAATAAGAGCCTGAATCACAAGTTCTGAACAAACAAAACATAATGAATAAGAGCCTGAATCACAAGTGTTGAACAAACAAAACATAATGAATAAGAGCCTGAATCACAAGTTCTGAACAAACAAAACATAATGAATAAGAGCCTGAATCACAAGTTCCCAACAAACAAAACATAATGAATAAGAGCCTGAATCACAAGTTCCCAACAAACAAAACATAATGAATAAGAGCCTGAATCACAAGTTCCGAACAAACAAAACATAATGAATAAGAGCCTGAATCACAAGTTCTGAACAAACAAAACATAATGAATAAGAGCCTGAATCACAAGTTCTGAACAAACAAAACATAATGAATAAGAGCCTGAATCACAAGTTCTGAACAAACAAAACATAATGAATAAGAGCCTGAATCACAAGTTCTGAACAAACAAAACATAATGAATAAGAGCCTGAATCACAAGTTCTGAACAAACAAAACATAATGAATAAGAGCCTGAATCACAAGTTCTGAACAAACAAAACATAATGAATAAGAGCCTGAATCACAAGTTCTGAACAAACAAAACATAATGAATAAGAGCCTGAATCACAAGTTCTGAACAAACAAAACATAATGAATAAGAGCCTGAATCACAAGTTCTGAACAAACAAAACATAATGAATAAGAGCCTGAATCACAAGTTCCCAACAAACAAAACATAATGAATAAGAGCCTGAATCACAAGTTCCCAACAAACAAAACATATTGAATAAGAGCCTGAATCACAAGTTCTGAACAAACAAAACATAATGAATAAGAGCCTGAATCACAAGTTCTGAACAAACAAAACATAATGAATAAGAGCCTGAATCACAAGTTCTGAACAAACAAAACATAATGAATAAGAGCCTGAATCACAAGTTCTGAACAAACAAAACATAATGAATAAGAGCCTGAATCACAAGTTCCCAACAAACAAAACATAATGAATAAGAGCCTGAATCACAAGTTTTGAACAAACAAAACATAATGAATAAGGGCCTGAATCACAAGTGCTGAACAAACAAAACATAATGAATAATAGCCTGAATCACAAGTTCTGAACAAACAAAACATAATGAATAATAGCCTGAATCACAAGTTCTGAACAAACAAAGCATAATGAATAAGAGCCTGAATCACAAGTTCTGAACAAACAAAGCATAATGAATAAGAGCCTGAATCACAAGTTCCCAACAAACAAAACATAATGAATAAGAGCCTGAATCACCAGTTCCCAACAAACAAAACATAATGAATAAGAGCCTGAATCACAAGTTCTGAACAAACAAAATATAATGAATAAGGGCCTGAATCACAAGTTCTGAACAAACAAAACATAATGAATAAGAGCCTGAATCACAAGTTCTGAACAAACAAAACATAATGAATAAGAGCCTGAATCACAAGTTCTGAACAAACAAAACATAATGAATAAGAGCCTGAATCACAAGTTCTGAACAAACAAAACATAATGAATAAGAGCCTGAATCACAAGTGCTGAACAAACAAAACATAATGAATAAGAGCCTGAATCACAAGTTCTGAACAAACAAAACATAATGAATAAGAGCCTGAATCACAAGTTCTGAACAAACAAAACATAATGAATAAGAGCCTGAATCACAAGTTCTGAACAAACAAAACATAATGAATAAGAGCCTGAATCACAAGTTCCCAACAAACAAAACATAATGAATAAGAGCCTGAATCACAAGTTCCCAACAAACAAAACATAATGAATAAGAGCCTGAATCACAAGTTCTGAACAAACAAAACATAATGAATAAGAGCCTGAATCACAAGTTCTGAACAAATAAAACATAATGAATAAGAGCCTGAATCACAAGTTCTGAACAAACAAAACATAATGAATAAGAGCCTGAATCACAAGTTCTGAACAAACAAAGCATAATGAATAAGAGCCTGAATCACAAGTTCTGAACAAACAAAGCATAATGAATAAGAACCTGAATCACAAGTTCCCAACAAACAAAGCATAATGAATAAGAGCCTGAATCACAAGTTCCCAACAAACAAAACATAATGAATAAGAGCCTGAATCACAAGTTCCCAACAAACAAAACATAATGAATAAGAGCCTGAATCACAAGTTCTGAACAAACAAAACATAATGAATAAGGGCCTGAATCACAAGTTCTGAACAAACAAAACATAATGAATAAGAGCCTGAATCACAAGTTCCCAACAAACAAAACATAATGAATAAGAGCCTGAATCACAAGTTCTGAACAAACAAAACATAATGAATAAGAGCCTGAATCACAAGTTCTGAACAAACAAAACATAATGAATAAGAGCCTGAATCACAAGTTCTGAACAAACAAAACATAATGAATAAGAGCCTGAATCACAAGTGCTGAACAAACAAAACATAATGAATAAGAGCCTGAATCACAAGTTCTGAACAAACAAAACATAATGAATAAGAGCCTGAATCACAAGTTCCCAACAAACAAAACATAATGAATAAGAGCCTGAATCACAAGTTCCCAACAAACAAAACATAATGAATAAGAGCCTGAATCACAAGTTCTGAACAAACAAAACATAATGAATAAGAGCCTGAATCACAGTTCTGAACAAATAAAACATAATGAATAAGAGCCTGAATCACAAGTTCTGAACAAACAAAACATAATGAATAAGAGCCTGAATCACAAGATCTGAACAAACAAAACATAATGAATAAGAGCCTGAATCACAAGTTCTGAACAAACAAAACATAATGAATAAGAGCCTGAATCACAAGTTCTGAACAAACAAAGCATAATGAATAAGAGCCTGAATCACAAGTTCCCAACAAACAAAACATAATGAATAAGAGCCTGAATCACAAGTTCCCAACAAACAAAACATAATGAATAAGAGCCTGAATCACAAGTTCTGAACAAACAAAACATAATGAATAAGGGCCTGAATCACAAGTTCCCCACAAACAAAACATAATGAATAAGAGCCTGAATCACAAGTTCTGAACAAACAAAACATAATGAATAAGAGCCTGAATCACAAGTTCTGAACAAACAAAACATAATGAATAAGAGCCTGAATCACAAGTTCTGAACAAACAAAACATAATGAATAAGAGCCTGAATCACAAGTGTTGAACAAACAAAACATAATGAATAAGAGCCTGAATCACAAGTTCTGAACAAACAAAACATAATGAATAAGAGCCTGAATCACAAGTTCCCAACAAACAAAACATAATGAATAAGAGCCTGAATCACAAGTTCCCAACAAACAAAACATAATGAATAAGAGCCTGAATCACAAGTTCTGAACAAACAAAACATAATGAATAAGAGCCTGAATCACAAGTTCTGAACAAATAAAACATAATGAATAAGAGCCTGAATCACAAGTTCTGAACAAACAAAACATAATGAATAAGAGCCTGAATCACAAGTTCTGAACAAACAAAACATAATGAATAAGAGCCTGAATCACAAGTTCTGAACAAACAAAACATAATGAATAAGAGCCTGAATCACAAGTTCTGAACAAACAAAACATAATGAATAAGAGCCTGAATCACAAGTTCTGAACAAACAAAACATAATGAATAAGAGCCTGAATCACAAGTGCTGAACAAACAAAACATAATGAATAAGAGCCTGAATCACAAGTTCTGAACAAACAAAACATAATGAATAAGAGCCTGAATCACAAGTTCCCAACAAACAAAACATAATGAATAAGAGCCTGAATCACAAGTTCCCAACAAACAAAACATATTGAATAAGAGCCTGAATCACAAGTTCTGAACAAACAAAACATAATGAATAAGAGCCTGAATCACAAGTTCTGAACAAACAAAACATAATGAATAAGAGCCTGAATCACAAGTTCTGAACAAACAAAACATAATGAATAAGAGCCTGAATCACAAGTTCTGAACAAACAAAACATAATGAATAAGAGCCTGAATCACAAGTTCCCAACAAACAAAACATAATGAATAAGAGCCTGAATCACAAGTTTTGAACAAACAAAACATAATGAATAAGGGCCTGAATCACAAGTGCTGAACAAACAAAACATAATGAATAATAGCCTGAATCACAAGTTCTGAACAAACAAAACATAATGAATAATAGCCTGAATCACAAGTTCTGAACAAACAAAGCATAATGAATAAGAGCCTGAATCACAAGTTCTGAACAAACAAAGCATAATGAATAAGAGCCTGAATCACAAGTTCCCAACAAACAAAACATAATGAATAAGAGCCTGAATCACCAGTTCCCAACAAACAAAACATAATGAATAAGAGCCTGAATCACAAGTTCTGAACAAACAAAATATAATGAATAAGGGCCTGAATCACAAGTTCTGAACAAACAAAACATAATGAATAAGAGCCTGAATCACAAGTTCTGAACAAACAAAACATAATGAATAAGAGCCTGAATCACAAGTTCTGAACAAACAAAACATAATGAATAAGAGCCTGAATCACAAGTTCTGAACAAACAAAACATAATGAATAAGAGCCTGAATCACAAGTGCTGAACAAACAAAACATAATGAATAAGAGCCTGAATCACAAGTTCTGAACAAACAAAACATAATGAATAAGAGCCTGAATCACAAGTTCTGAACAAACAAAACATAATGAATAAGAGCCTGAATCACAAGTTCTGAACAAACAAAACATAATGAATAAGAGCCTGAATCACAAGTTCCCAACAAACAAAACATAATGAATAAGAGCCTGAATCACAAGTTCCCAACAAACAAAACATAATGAATAAGAGCCTGAATCACAAGTTCTGAACAAACAAAACATAATGAATAAGAGCCTGAATCACAAGTTCTGAACAAATAAAACATAATGAATAAGAGCCTGAATCACAAGTTCTGAACAAACAAAACATAATGAATAAGAGCCTGAATCACAAGTTCTGAACAAAGAAAGCATAATGAATAAGAGCCTGAATCACAAGTTCTGAACAAACAAAGCATAATGAATAAGAACCTGAATCACAAGTTCCCAACAAACAAAGCATAATGAATAAGAGCCTGAATCACAAGTTCCCAACAAACAAAACATAATGAATAAGAGCCTGAATCACAAGTTCCCAACAAACAAAACATAATGAATAAGAGCCTGAATCACAAGTTCTGAACAAACAAAACATAATGAATAAGAGCCTGAATCACAAGTTCTGAACAAACAAAACATAATGAATAAGAGCCTGAATCACAAGTTCCCAACAAACAAAACATAATGAATAAGAGCCTGAATCACAAGTTCTGAACAAACAAAACATAATGAATAAGAGCCTGAATCACAAGTTCTGAACAAACAAAACATAATGAATAAGAGCCTGAATCACAAGTTCTGAACAAACAAAACATAATGAATAAGAGCCTGAATCACAAGTGCTGAACAAACAAAACATAATGAATAAGAGCCTGAATCACAAGTTCTGAACAAACAAAACATAATGAATAAGAGCCTGAATCACAAGTTCCCAACAAACAAAACATAATGAATAAGAGCCTGAATCACAAGTTCCCAACAAACAAAACATAATGAATAAGAGCCTGAATCACAAGTTCTGAACAAACAAAACATAATGAATAAGAGCCTGAATCACAGTTCTGAACAAATAAAACATAATGAATAAGAGCCTGAATCACAAGTTCTGAACAAACAAAACATAATGAATAAGAGCCTGAATCACAAGATCTGAACAAACAAAACATAATGAATAAGAGCCTGAATCACAAGTTCTGAACAAACAAAACATAATGAATAAGAGCCTGAATCACAAGTTCTGAACAAACAAAGCATAATGAATAAGAGCCTGAATCACAAGTTCCCAACAAACAAAACATAATGAATAAGAGCCTGAATCACAAGTTCCCAACAAACAAAACATAATGAATAAGAGCCTGAATCACAAGTTCTGAACAAACAAAACATAATGAATAAGGGCCTGAATCACAAGTTCCCAACAAACAAAACATAATGAATAAGAGCCTGAATCACAAGTTCTGAACAAACAAAACATAATGAATAAGAGCCTGAATCACAAGTTCTGAACAAACAAAACATAATGAATAAGAGCCTGAATCACAAGTTCTGAACAAACAAAACATAATGAATAAGAGCCTGAATCACAAGTGTTGAACAAACAAAACATAATGAATAAGAGCCTGAATCACAAGTTCTGAACAAACAAAACATAATGAATAAGAGCCTGAATCACAAGTTCCCAACAAACAAAACATAATGAATAAGAGCCTGAATCACAAGTTCCCAACAAACAAAACATAATGAATAAGAGCCTGAATCACAAGTTCTGAACAAACAAAACATAATGAATAAGAGCCTGAATCACAAGTTCTGAACAAATAAAACATAATGAATAAGAGCCTGAATCACAAGTTCTGAACAAACAAAACATAATGAATAAGAGCCTGAATCACAAGTTCTGAACAAACAAAACATAATGAATAAGAGCCTGAATCACAAGTTCTGAACAAACAAAACATAATGAATAAGAGCCTGAATCACAAGTTCTGAACAAACAAAACATAATGAATAAGAGCCTGAATCACAAGTTCTGAACAAACAAAACATAATGAATAAGAGCCTGAATCACAAGTGCTGAACAAACAAAACATAATGAATAAGAGCCTGAATCACAAGTTCTGAACAAACAAAACATAATGAATAAGAGCCTGAATCACAAGTTCTGAACAAACAAAACATAATGATTCAGAGCCTGAATCACAAGTTCCCAACAAACAAAACATAATGAATAAGAGCCTGAATCACAAGTTCCGAACAAACAAAACATAATGAATAAGAGCCTGAATCACAAGTTCTGAACAAACAAAACATAATGAATAAGAGCCTGAATCACAAGTTCCCAACAAACAAAACATAATGAATAAGAGCCTGAATCACAAGTTCTGAACAAACAAAACATAATGAATAAGAGCCTACATCACAAGTTCCCAACAAACAAAACATAATGAATAAGAGCCTACATCACAAGTTCCCAACAAACAAAACATAATGAATAAGAGCCTGAATCATAAGTTCTGAACAAACAAAACATAATGAATAAGAGCCTGAATCACAAGTTCCCAACAAACAAAACATAATGAATAAGAGCCTGAATCACAAGTTCCGAACAAACAAAACATAATGAATAAGAGCCTGAATCACAAGTTCTGAACAAACAAAACATAATGAATAAGAGCCTGAATCACAAGTTCCCAACAAACAAAACATAATGAATAAGAGCCTGAATCACAAGTTCTGAACAAACAAAACATAATGAATAAGAGCCTACATCACAAGTTCCCAACAAACAAAACATAATGAATAAGAGCCTACATCACAAGTTCCCAACAAATTAAACATAATGAATAAGAGCCTGAATCATAAGTTCTGAACAAACAAAGCATAATGAATAAGAACCTGAATCACAAGTTCCGAACAAACAAAACATAATGAATAAGAGCCTGAATCACAAGTTCTGAACAAACAAAACATAATGAATAAGAGCCTGAATCACAAGTTCCCAACAAACAAAACATAATGAATAAGAGCCTGAATCACAATTGCTGAACAAACAAAACATAATGAAAAAGAGCCTGAATCAAAAGTTCTGAACAAACAAAGCATAATTAATAAGAGCCTGAATCACAAGTTCTGAACAAACAAAGCATAATGAATAAGAGCCTGAATCACAAGTTCCCAACAAACAAAACATAATGAATAAGAGCCTGAATCACAAGTTCTGAACAAACAAAACATAATGAATAAGGGCCTGAATCACAAGTGCTGAACAAACAAAACATAATGAATAATAGCCTGAATCACAAGTTCTGAACAAACAAAACATAATGAATAAGAGCCTGAATCACAAGTTCTGAACAAACAAAGCATAATGAATAAGAGCCTGAATCACAAGTTCCCAACAAACAAAACATAATGAATAAGAGCCTGAATCACAAGTTCTGAACAAACAAAGCATAATGAATAAGAGCCTGAATCACAAGTTCTGAACAAACAAAACATAATGAATAAGAGCCTGAATCACAAGTTCCCAACAAACAAAACATAATGAATAAGAACCTGAATCACAAGTTCTGAACAAACAAAACATAATGAATAAGGGCCTGAATCACAAGTTCTGAACAAACAAAACATAATGAATAAGAGCCTGAATCACAAGTTCCCAACAAACAAAACATAATGAATAAGAGCCTGAATCACAAGTTCTGAACAAACAAAACATAATGAATAAGAGCCTGAATCACAAGTTCTGAACAAACAAAACATAATGAATAAGAGCCTGAATCACAAGTTCTGAACAAACAAAACATAATGAATAAGAGCCTGAATCACAAGTTCTGAACAAACAAAACATAATGAATAAGAGCCTGAATCACAAGTTCCCAACAAACAAAACATAATGAATAAGAGCCTGAATCACAAGTTCCCAACAAACAAAACATAATGAATAAGAGCCTGAATCACAAGTTCCGAACAAACAAAACATAATGAATAAGAGCCTGAATCACAAGTTCTGAACAAACAAAACATAATGAATAAGAGCCTGAATCACAAGTTCTGAACAAACAAAACATAATGAATAAGAGCCTGAATCACAAGTTCTGAACAAACAAAACATAATGAATAAGAGCCTGAATCACAAGTTCTGAACAAACAAAACATAATGAATAAGAGCCTGAATCACAAGTTCTGAACAAACAAAACATAATGAATAAGAGCCTGAATCACAAGTTCTGAACAAACAAAACATAATGAATAAGAGCCTGAATCACAAGTGCTGAACAAACAAAACATAATGAATAAGAGCCTGAATCACAAGTTCTGAACAAACAAAACATAATGAATAAGAGCCTGAATCACAAGTTCTGAACAAACAAAACATAATGAATAAGAGCCTGAATCACAAGTTCCCAACAAACAAAACATAATGAATAAGAGCCTGAATCACAAGTTCCCAACAAACAAAACATATTGAATAAGAGCCTGAATCACAAGTTCTGAACAAACAAAACATAATGAATAAGAGCCTGAATCACAAGTTCTGAACAAACAAAACATAATGAATAAGAGCCTGAATCACAAGTTCTGAACAAACAAAACATAATGAATAAGAGCCTGAATCACAAGTTCTGAACAAACAAAACATAATGAATAAGAGCCTGAATCACAAGTTCCCAACAAACAAAACATAATGAATAAGAGCCTGAATCACAAGTTTTGAACAAACAAAACATAATGAATAAGGGCCTGAATCACAAGTGCTGAACAAACAAAACATAATGAATAATAGCCTGAATCACAAGTTCTGAACAAACAAAACATAATGAATAATAGCCTGAATCACAAGTTCTGAACAAACAAAGCATAATGAATAAGAGCCTGAATCACAAGTTCTGAACAAACAAAGCATAATGAATAAGAGCCTGAATCACAAGTTCCCAACAAACAAAACATAATGAATAAGAGCCTGAATCACCAGTTCCCAACAAACAAAACATAATGAATAAGAGCCTGAATCACAAGTTCTGAACAAACAAAATATAATGAATAAGGGCCTGAATCACAAGTTCTGAACAAACAAAACATAATGAATAAGAGCCTGAATCACAAGTTCTGAACAAACAAAACATAATGAATAAGAGCATGAATCACAAGTTCTGAACAAACAAAACATAATGAATAAGAGCCTGAATCACAAGTTCTGAACAAACAAAACATAATGAATAAGAGCCTGAATCACAAGTGCTGAACAAACAAAACATAATGAATAAGAGCCTGAATCACAAGTTCTGAACAAACAAAACATAATGAATAAGAGCCTGAATCACAAGTTCTGAACAAACAAAACATAATGAATAAGAGCCTGAATCACAAGTTCTGAACAAACAAAACATAATGAATAAGAGCCTGAATCACAAGTTCCCAACAAACAAAACATAATGAATAAGAGCCTGAATCACAAGTTCCCAACAAACAAAACATAATGAATAAGAGCCTGAATCACAAGTTCTGAACAAACAAAACATAATGAATAAGAGCCTGAATCACAAGTTCTGAACAAATAAAACATAATGAATAAGAGCCTGAATCACAAGTTCTGAACAAACAAAACATAATGAATAAGAGCCTGAATCACAAGTTCTGAACAAACAAAGAATAATGAATAAGAGCCTGAATCACAAGTTCTGAACAAACAAAGCATAATGAATAAGAGCCTGAATCACAAGTTCTGAACAAACAAAGCATAATGAATAAGAGCCTGAATCACAAGTTCCCAACAAACAAAACATAATGAATAAGAGCCTGAATCACAAGTTCCCAACAAACAAAACATAATGAATAAGAGCCTGAATCACAAGTTCTGAACAAACAAAACATAATGAATAAGGGCCTGAATCACAAGTTCTGAACAAACAAAACATAATGAATAAGAGCCTGAATCACAAGTTCCCAACAAACAAAACATAATGAATAAGAGCCTGAATCACAAGTTCTGAACAAACAAAACATAATGAATAAGAGCCTGAATCACAAGTTCTGAACAAACAAAACATAATGAATAAGAGCCTGAATCACAAGTTCTGAACAAACAAAACATAATGAATAAGAGCCTGAATCACAAGTGCTGAACAAACAAAACATAATGAATAAGAGCCTGAATCACAAGTTCTGAACAAACAAAACATAATGAATAAGAGCCTGAATCACAAGTTCCCAACAAACAAAACATAATGAATAAGAGCCTGAATCACAAGTTCCCAACAAACAAAACATAATGAATAAGAGCCTGAATCACAAGTTCTGAACAAACAAAACATAATGAATAAGAGCCTGAATCACAAGTTCTGAACAAATAAAACATAATGAATAAGAGCCTGAATCACAAGTTCTGAACAAACAAAACATAATGAATAAGAGCCTGAATCACAAGATCTGAACAAACAAAACATAATGAATAAGAGCCTGAATCACAAGTTCTGAACAAACAAAACATAATGAATAAGAGCCTGAATCACAAGTTCTGAACAAACAAAGCATAATGAATAAGAGCCTGAATCACAAGTTCCCAACAAACAAAACATAATGAATAAGAGCCTGAATCACAAGTTCCCAACAAACAAAACATAATGAATAAGAGCCTGAATCACAAGTTCTGAACAAACAAAACATAATGAATAAGGGCCTGAATCACAAGTTCCCAACAAACAAAACATAATGAATAAGAGCCTGAATCACAAGTTCTGAACAAACAAAACATAATGAATAAGAGCCTGAATCACAAGTTCTGAACAAACAAAACATAATGAATAAGAGCCTGAATCACAAGTTCTGAACAAACAAAACATAATGAATAAGAGCCTGAATCACAAGTGTTGAACAAACAAAACATAATGAATAAGAGCCTGAATCACAAGTTCTGAACAAACAAAACATAATGAATAAGAGCCTGAATCACAAGTTCCCAACAAACAAAACATAATGAATAAGAGCCTGAATCACAAGTTCCCAACAAACAAAACATAATGAATAAGAGCCTGAATCACAAGTTCTGAACAAACAAAACATAATGAATAAGAGTCTGAATCACAAGTTCTGAACAAATAAAACATAATGAATAAGAGCCTGAATCACAAGTTCTGAACAAACAAAACATAATGAATAAGAGCCTGAATCACAAGTTCTGAACAAACAAAACATAATGAATAAGAGCCTGAATCACAAGTTCTGAACAAACAAAACATAATGAATAAGAGCCTGAATCACAAGTTCTGAACAAACAAAACATAATGAATAAGAGCCTGAATCACAAGTTCTGAACAAACAAAACATAATGAATAAGAGCCTGAATCACAAGTGCTGAACAAACAAAACATAATGAATAAGAGCCTGAATCACAAGTTCTGAACAAACAAAACATAATGAATAAGAGCCTGAATCACAAGTTCTGAACAAACAAAACATAATGATTCAGAGCCTGAATCACAAGTTCCCAACAAACAAAACATAATGAATAAGAGCCTGAATCACAAGTTCTGAACAAACAAAACATAATGAATAAGAGCCTGAATCACAAGTTCTGAACAAACAAAACATAATGAATAAGAGCCTGAATCACAAGTTCCCAACAAACAAAACATAATGAATAAGAGCCTGAATCACAAGTTCTGAACAAACAAAACATAATGAATAAGAGCCTACATCACAAGTTCCCAACAAACAAAACATAATGAATAAGAGCCTACATCACAAGTTCCCAACAAACAAAACATAATGAATAAGAGCCTGAATCATAAGTTCTGAACAAACAAAACATAATGAATAAGAGCCTGAATCACAAGTTCCCAACAAACAAAACATAATGAATAAGAGCCTGAATCACAAGTTCCGAACAAACAAAACATAATGAATAAGAGCCTGAATCACAAGTTCTGAACAAACAAAACATAATGAATAAGAGCCTGAATCACAAGTTCCCAACAAACAAAACATAATGAATAAGAGCCTGAATCACAAGTTCTGAACAAACAAAACATAATGAATAAGAGCCTACATCACAAGTTCCCAACAAACAAAACATAATGAATAAGAGCCTACATCACAAGTTCCCAACAAATTAAACATAATGAATAAGAGCCTGAATCATAAGTTCTGAACAAACAAAGCATAATGAATAAGAACCTGAATCACAAGTTCCGAACAAACAAAACATAATGAATAAGAGCCTGAATCACAAGTTCTGAACAAACAAAACATAATGAATAAGAGCCTGAATCACAAGTTCCCAACAAACAAAACATAATGAATAAGAGCCTGAATCACAATTGCTGAACAAACAAAACATAATGAAAAAGAGCCTGAATCAAAAGTTCTGAACAAACAAAGCATAATTAATAAGAGCCTGAATCACAAGTTCTGAACAAACAAAGCATAATGAATAAGAGCCTGAATCACAAGTTCCCAACAAACAAAACATAATGAATAAGAGCCTGAATCACAAGTTCCCAACAAACAAAACATAATGAATAAGAGCCTGAATCACAAGTTCTGAACATACAAAACATAATGAATAAGGGCCTGAATCACAAGTTCTGAACAAACAAAACATAATGAATAAGAGCCTGAATCACAAGTTCCCAACAAACAAAACATAATGAATAAGAGCCTGAATCACAAGTTCTGAACAAACAAAACATAATGAATAAGAGCATGAATCACAAGTTCTGAACAAACAAAACATAATGAATAAGAGCCTGAATCACAAGTTCTGAACAAACAAAACATAATGAATAAGAGCCTGAATCACAAGTGCTGAACAAACAAAACATAATGAATAAGAGCCTGAATCACAAGTTCTGAACAAACAAAACATAATGAATAAGAGCCTGAATCACAAGTTCCCAACAAACAAAACATAATGAATAAGAGCCTGAATCACAAGTTCCCAACAAACAAAACATAATGAATAAGAGCCTGAATCACAAGTTCTGAACAAACAAAACATAATGAATAAGAGCCTGAATCACAAGTTCTGAACAAATAAAACATAATGAATAAGAGCCTGAATCACAAGTTCTGAACAAACAAAACATAATGAATAAGAGCCTGAATCACAAGTTCTGAACAAACAAAACATAATGAATAAGAGCCTGAATCACAAGTTCTGAACAAACAAAACATAATGAATAAGAGCCTGAATCACAAGTTCTGAACAAACAAAGCATAATGAATAAGAGCCTGAATCACAAGTTCCCAACAAACAAAACATAATGAATAAGAGCCTGAATCACAAGTTCCCAACAAACAAAACATAATGAATAAGAGCCTGAATCACAAGTTCTGAACAAACAAAACATAATGAATAAGGGCCTGAATCACAAGTTCTGAACAAACAAAACATAATGAATAAGAGCCTGAATCACAAGTTCCCAACAAACAAAACATAATGAATAAGAGCCTGAATCACAAGTTCTGAACAAACAAAACATAATGAATAAGAGCCTGAATCACAAGTTCTGAACAAACAAAACATAATGAATAAGAGCCTAAATCACAAGTTCTGAACAAACAAAACATAATGAATAAGAGCCTGAATCACAAGTGCTGAACAAACAAAACATAATGAATAAGAGCCTGAATCACAAGTTCTGAACAAACAAAACATAATGAATAAGAGCCTGAATCACAAGTTCCCAACAAACAAAACATAATGAATAAGAGCCTGAATCACAAGTTCCCAACAAACAAAACATAATGAATAAGAGCCTGAATCACAAGTTCTGAACAAACAAAACATAATGAATAAGAGCCTGAATCACAAGTTCTGAACAAATAAAACATAATGAATAAGAGCCTGAATCACAAGTTCTGAACAAACAAAACATAATGAATAAGAGCCTGAATCACAAGTTCTGAACAAACAAAACATAATGAATAAGAGCCTGAATCACAAGTTCTGAACAAACAAAACATAATGAATAAGAGCCTGAATCACAAGTTCTGAACAAACAAAGCATAATGAATAAGAGCCTGAATCACAAGTTCCCAACAAACAAAACATAATGAATAAGAGCCTGAATCACAAGTTCCCAACAAACAAAACATAATGAATAAGAGCCTGAATCACAAGTTCTGAACAAACAAAACATAATGAATAAGGGCCTGAATCACAAGTTCTGAACAAACAAAACATAATGAATAAGAGCCTGCATCACAAGTTCCCAACAAACAAAACATAATGAATAAGAGCCTGAATCACAAGTTCTGAACAAACAAAACATAATGAATAAGAGCCTGAATCACAAGTTCTGAACAAACAAAACATAATGAATAAGAGCCTGAATCACAAGTTCTGAACAAACAAAACATAATGAATAAGAGCCTGAATCACAAGTGCTGAACAAACAAAACATAATGAATAAGAGCCTGAATCACAAGTTCTGAACAAACAAAACATAATGAATAAGAGCCTGAATCACAAGTTCCCAACAAACAAAACATAATGAATAAGAGCCTGAATCACAAGTTCCCAACAAACAAAACATAATGAATAAGAGCCTGAATTACAAGTTCTGAACAAACAAAACATAATGAATAAGAGCCTGAATCACAAGTTCTGAACAAATAAAACATAATGAATAAGAGCCTGAATCACAAGTTCTGAACAAACAAAACATAATGAATAAGAGCCTGAATCACAAGTTCTGAACAAACAAAACATAATGAATAAGAGCCTGAATCACAAGTTCTGAACAAACAAAACATAATGAATAAGAGCCTGAATCACAAGTTCTGAATAAACAAAACATAATGAATAAGAGCCTGAATCACAAGTTCTGAACAAACAAAACATAATGAATAAGAGCCTGAATCACAAGTGCTGAACAAACAAAACATAATGAATAAGAGCCTGAATCACAAGTTCTGAACAAACAAAACATAATGAATAAGAGCCTGAATCACAAGTTCTGAACAAACAAAACATAATGAATAAGAGCCTGAATCACAAGTTCCCAACAAACAAAACATAATGAATAAGAGCCTGAATCACAAGTTCCGAACAAACAAAACATAATGAATAAGAGCCTGAATCACAAGTTCTGAACAAACAAAACATAATGAATAAGAGCCTGAATCACAAGTTCCCAACAAACAAAACATAATGAATAAGAGCCTGAATCACAAGTTCTGAACAAACAAAACATAATGAATAAGAGCCTACATCACAAGTTCCCAACAAACAAAACATAATGAATAAGAGCCTACATCACAAGTTCCCAACAAACAAAACATAATGAATAAGAGCCTGAATCACAAGTTCCGAACAAACAAAACATAATGAATAAGAGCCTGAATCACAAGTTCTGTACAAACAAAACATAATGAATAAGAGCCTGAATCACAAGTTCCCAACAAACAAAACATAATGAATAAGAGCCTGAATCACAAGTTCTGAACAAACAAAACATAATGAATAAGAGCCTACATCACAAGTTCCCAACAAACAAAACATAATGAATAAGAGCCTACATCACAAGTTCCCAACAAATTAAACATAATGAATAAGAGCCTGAATCATAAGTTCTGAACAAACAAAGCATAATGAATAAGAACCTGAATCACAAGTTCCGAACAAACAAAACATAATGAATAAGAGCCTGAATCACAAGTTCCCAACAAACAAAACATAATGAATAAGAGCCTGAATCACAATTGCTGAACAAACAAAACATAATGAATAAGAGCCTGAATCACAAGTTCCGAACAAACAAAACATAATGAAAAAGAGCCTGAATCAAAAGTTCTGAACAAACAAAGCATAATGAATAAGAGCCTGAATCACAAGTTCCGAACAAACAAAACATAATGAATAAGAGCCTGAATTACAAGTTCTGAACAAACAAAACATAATGAATAAGAGCCTGAATCACAAGTTCTGAACAAACAAAACATAATGAATAAGAGCCTGAATCACAAGTTCCCAACAAACAAAACATAATGAATAAGAGCCTGAATCACAAGTTCCCAACAAACAAAACATAATGAATAAGAGCCTGAATCACAAGTTCTGAACAAACAAAACATAATGAATAAGGGCCTGAATCACAAGTGCTGAACAAACAAAACATAATGAATAATAGCCTGAATCACAAGTTCTGAACAAACAAAGCATAATGAATAAGAGCCTGAATCACAAGTTCTGAACAAACAAAGCATAATGAATAAGAGCCTGAATCACAAGTTCCCAACAAACAAAACATAATGAATAAGAGCCTGAATCACAAGTTCTGAACAAACAAAGCATAATGAATAAGAGCCTGAATCACAAGTTCCCAACAAACAAAACATAATGAATAAGAGCCTGAATCACAAGTTCCCAACAAACAAAACATAATGAATAAGAGCCTGAATCACAAGTTCTGAACAAACAAAACATAATGAATAAGGGCCTGAATCACAAGTTCTGAACAAACAAAACATAATGAATAAGAGCCTGAATCACAAGTTCCCAACAAACAAAACATAATGAATAAGAGCCTGAATCACAAGTTCTGAACAAACAAAACATAATGAATAAGAGCCTGAATCACAAGTTCTGAACAAACAAAACATAATGAATAAGAGCCTGAATCACAAGTTCTGAACAAACAAAACATAATGAATAAGAGCCTGAATCACAAGTGCTGAACAAACAAAACATAATGAATAAGAGCCTGAATCACAAGTTCTGAACAAACAAAACATAATGAATAAGAGCCTGAATCACAAGTTCCCAACAAACAAAACATAATGAATAAGAGCCTGAATCACAAGTTCTGAACAAACAAAACATAATGAATAAGAGCCTGAATCACAAGTTCTGAACAAACAAAACATAATGAATAAGAGCCTGAATCACAAGTTCTGAACAAACAAAACATAATGAATAAGAGCCTGAATCACAAGTTCTGAACAAACAAAACATAATGAATAAGAGCCTGAATCACAAGTTCTGAACAAACAAAACATAATGAATAAGAGCCTGAATCACAAGTGCTGAACAAACAAAACATAATGAATAAGAGCCTGAATCACAAGTTCTGAACAAACAAAACATAATGAATAAGAGCCTGAATCACAAGTTCTGAACAAACAAAACATAATGAATAAGAGCCTGAATCACAAGTTCCCAACAAACAAAACATAATGAATAAGAGCCTGAATCACAAGTTCCCAACAAACAAAACATAATGAATAAGAGCCTGAATCACAAGTTCTGAACAAACAAAACATAATGAATAAGAGCCTGAATCACAAGTTCCCAACAAACAAAACATAATGAATAAGAGCCTGAATCACAAGTTCTGAACAAACAAAACATAATGAATAAGAGCCTACATCACAAGTTCCCAACAAACAAAACATAATGAATAAGAGCCTACATCACAAGTTCCCAACAAACAAAACATAATGAATAAGAGCCTGAATCATAAGTTCTGAACAAACAAAACATAATGAATAAGAGCCTGAATCACAAGTTCCCAACAAACAAAACATAATGAATAAGAGCCTGAATCACAAGTTCCGAACAAACAAAACATAATGAATAAGAGCCTGAATCACAAGTTCTGAACAAACAAAACATAATGAATAAGAGCCTGAATCACAAGTTCCCAACAAACAAAACATAATGAATAAGAGCCTGAATCACAAGTTCTGAACAAACAAAACATAATGAATAAGAGCCTACATCACAGGTTCCCAACAAACAAAACATAATGAATAAGAGCCTACATCACAAGTTCCCAACAAACAAAACATAATGAATAAGAGCCTGAATCATAAGTTCTGAACAAACAAAGCATAATGAATAAGAACCTGAATCACAAGTTCCGAACAAACAAAACATAATGAATAAGAGCCTGAATCACAAGTTCTGAACAAACAAAACATAATGAATAAGAGCCTGAATCACAAGTTCCCAACAAACAAAACATAATGAATAAGAGCCTGAATCACAAGTGCTGAACAAACAAAACATAATGAATAAGAGCCTGAATCACAAGTTCCGAACAAACAAAACATAATGAATAAGAGCCTGAATCACAAGTTCTGAACAAACAAAGCATAATGAATAATAGCCTGAATCACAAGTTCTGAACAAACAAAGCATAATGAATAAGAGCCTGAATCACAAGTTCTGAACAAACAAAGCATAATGAATAAGAGCCTGAATCACAAGTTCCCAACAAACAAAACATAATGAATAAGAGCCTGAATCACAAGTTCTGAACAAACAAAGCATAATGAATAAGAGCCTGAATCACAAGTTCCCAACAAACAAAACATAATGAATAAGAGCCTGAATCACAAGTTCCCAACAAACAAAACATAATGAATAAGAGCCTGAATCACAAGTTCTGAACAAACAAAACATAATGAATAAGGGTCTGAATCACAAGTTCTGAGCAAACAAAACATAATGAATAAGAGCCTGAATCACAAGTTCCCAACAAACAAAACATAATGAATAAGAGCCTGAATCACAAGTTCTGAACAAACAAAACATAATGAATAAGAGCCTGAATCACAAGTTCTGAACAAACAAAACATAATGAATAAGAGCCTGAATCACAAGTTCTGAACAAACAAAACATAATGAATAAGAGCCTGAATCACAAGTGCTGAACAAACAAAACATAATGAATAAGAGCCTGAATCACAAGTTCTGAACAAACAAAACATAATGAATAAGAGCCTGAATCACAAGTTCCCAACAAACAAAACATAATGAATAAGAGCCTGAATCACAAGTTCTGAACAAACAAAACATAATGAATAAGAGCCTGAATCACAAGTTCTGAACAAACAAAACATAATGAATAAGAGCCTGAATCACAAGTTCTGAACAAACAAAACATAATGAATAAGAGCCTGAATCACAAGTTCTGAACAAACAAAACATAATGAATAAGAGCCTGAATCACAAGTTCTGAACAAACAAAACATAATGAATAAGAGCCTGAATCACAAGTGCTGAACAAACAAAACATAATGAATAAGAGCCTGAATCACAAGTTCTGAACAAACAAAACATAATGAATAAGAGCCTGAATCACAAGTTCTGAACAAACAAAACATAATGAATAAGAGCCTGAATCACAAGTGCTGAACAAACAAAACATAATGAATAAGAGCCTGAATCACAAGTTCTGAACAAACAAAACATAATGAATAAGAGCCTGAATCACAAGTTCTGAACAAACAAAACATAATGAATAAGAGCCTGAATCACAAGTTCCCAACAAACAAAACATAATGAATAAGAGCCTGAATCACAAGTTCCCAACAAACAAAACATAATGAATAAGAGCCTGAATCACAAGTTCTGAACAAACAAAACATAATGAATAAGAGCCTGAATCACAAGTTCCCAACAAACAAAACATAATGAATAAGAGCCTGAATCACAAGTTCTGAACAAACAAAACATAATGAATAAGAGCCTACATCACAAGTTCCCAACAAACAAAACATAATGAATAAGAGCCTACATCACAAGTTCCCAACAAACAAAACATAATGAATAAGAGCCTGAATCATAAGTTCTGAACAAACAAAACATAATGAATAAGAGCCTGAATCACAAGTTCCCAACAAACAAAACATAATGAATAAGAGCCTGAATCACAAGTTCCGAACAAACAAAACATAATGAATAAGAGCCTGAATCACAAGTTCTGAACAAACAAAACATAATGAATAAGAGCCTGAATCACAAGTTCCCAACAAACAAAACATAATGAATAAGAGCCTGAATCACAAGTTCTGAACAAACAAAACATAATGAATAAGAGCCTACATCACAGGTTCCCAACAAACAAAACATAATGAATAAGAGCCTACATCACAAGTTCCCAACAAACAAAACATAATGAATAAGAGCCTGAATCATAAGTTCTGAACAAACAAAGCATAATGAATAAGAACCTGAATCACAAGTTCCGAACAAACAAAACATAATGAATAAGAGCCTGAATCACAAGTTCTGAACAAACAAAACATAATGAATAAGAGCCTGAATCACAAGTTCCCAACAAACAAAACATAATGAATAAGAGCCTGAATCACAAGTGCTGAACAAACAAAACATAATGAATAAGAGCCTGAATCACAAGTTCCGAACAAACAAAACATAATGAATAAGAGCCTGAATCAAAAGTTCTGAACAAACAAAGCATAATGAATAATAGCCTGAATCACAAGTTCTGAACAAACAAAGCATAATGAATAAGAGCCTGAATCACAAGTTCTGAACAAACAAAGCATAATGAATAAGAGCCTGAATCACAAGTTCCCAACAAACAAAACATAATGAATAAGAGCCTGAATCACAAGTTCTGAACAAACAAAGCATAATGAATAAGAGCCTGAATCACAAGTTCCCAACAAACAAAACATAATGAATAAGAGCCTGAATCACAAGTTCCCAACAAACAAAACATAATGAATAAGAGCCTGAATCACAAGTTCTGAACAAACAAAACATAATGAATAAGGGTCTGAATCACAAGTTCTGAGCAAACAAAACATAATGAATAAGAGCCTGAATCACAAGTTCCCAACAAACAAAACATAATGAATAAGAGCCTGAATCACAAGTTCTGAACAAACAAAACATAATGAATAAGAGCCTGAATCACAAGTTCTGAACAAACAAAACATAATGAATAAGAGCCTGAATCACAAGTTCTGAACAAACAAAACATAATGAATAAGAGCCTGAATCACAAGTGCTGAACAAACAAAACATAATGAATAAGAGCCTGAATCACAAGTTCTGAACAAACAAAACATAATGAATAAGAGCCTGAATCACAAGTTCCCAACAAACAAAACATAATGAATAAGAGCCTGAATCACAAGTTCTGAACAAACAAAACATAATGAATAAGAGCCTGAATCACAAGTTCTGAACAAACAAAACATAATGAATAAGAGCCTGAATCACAAGTTCTGAACAAACAAAACATAATGAATAAGAGCCTGAATCACAAGTTCTGAACAAACAAAACATAATGAATAAGAGCCTGAATCACAAGTTCTGAACAAACAAAACATAATGAATAAGAGCCTGAATCACAAGTGCTGAACAAACAAAACATAATGAATAAGAGCCTGAATCACAAGTTCTGAACAAACAAAACATAATGAATAAGAGCCTGAATCACAAGTTCTGAACAAACAAAACATAATGAATAAGAGCCTGAATCACAAGTTCCCAACAAACAAAACATAATGAATAAGAGCCTGAATCACAAGTTCCCAACAAACAAAACATAATGAATAAGAGCCTGAATCACAAGTTCTGAACAAACAAAACATAATGAATAAGAGCCTGAATCACAAGTTCCCAACAAACAAAACATAATGAATAAGAGCCTGAATCACAAGTTCTGAACAAACAAAACATAATGAATAAGAGCCTACATCACAAGTTCCCAACAAACAAAACATAATGAATAAGAGCCTACATCACAAGTTCCCAACAAACAAAACATAATGAATAAGAGCCTGAATCATAAGTTCTGAACAAACAAAACATAATGAATAAGAGCCTGAATCACAAGTTCCCAACAAACAAAACATAATGAATAAGAGCCTGAATCACAAGTTCCGAACAAACAAAACATAATGAATAAGAGCCTGAATCACAAGTTCTGAACAAACAAAACATAATGAATAAGAGCCTGAATCACAAGTTCCCAACAAACAAAACATAATGAATAAGAGCCTGAATCACAAGTTCTGAACAAACAAAACATAATGAATAAGAGCCTACATCACAGGTTCCCAACAAACAAAACATAATGAATAAGAGCCTACATCACAAGTTCCCAACAAACAAAACATAATGAATAAGAGCCTGAATCATAAGTTCTGAACAAACAAAGCATAATGAATAAGAACCTGAATCACAAGTTCCGAACAAACAAAACATAATGAATAAGAGCCTGAATCACAAGTTCTGAACAAACAAAACATAATGAATAAGAGCCTGAATCACAAGTTCCCAACAAACAAAACATAATGAATAAGAGCCTGAATCACAAGTGCTGAACAAGCAAAACATAATGAATAAGAGCCTGAATCACAAGTTCCGAACAAACAAAACATAATGAATAAGAGCCTGAATCAAAAGTTCTGAACAAACAAAGCATAATGAATAAGAGCCTGAATCACAAGTTCCGAACAAACAAAACATAATGAATAAGAGCCTGAATTACAAGTTCTGAACAAACAAAACATAATGAATAAGAGCCTGAATCACAAGTTCTGAACAAACAAAACATAATGAATAAGAGCCTGAATCACAAGTTCTGAACAAACAAAACATAATGAATAAGAGCCTGAATCACAAGTTCTGAACAAACAAAACATAATGAATAAGAGCCTGAATCACAAGTTCCGAACAAACAAAACATAATGAATAAGAGCCTGAATCAAAAGTGCTGAACAAACAAAACATAATGAATAAGAGCCTGAATCACGAAAATCAAGACTGTCATTTCATCAATAAGATTAAGATATTAAGGTCACACAATATGATTTTCGTCAAAAAATTTATTTATTTATTTATATATTTATCTATTATTAAAGTTTTCATTTGTGTGATACATTCCAACAAATTGGTTTTAGTATAATTACTTTGTTTCAGAATCGGTTTCCATTGGAAACTTTGTTAGTAAAGAAATCAGTCCTTGGAGGATGTGAAGGTGTTACAACATTTAGTGAAAATTGGTCAATATCACTATCCATATAACCCTTGTTTTTGAATGAATATTGATAACGACGCCTGTATTCGTTTCCTATGCCTGGACTTTTCTCCACGTCAGAGTATGGATCTTTACGACTATAATCTCTGTCCAGGTTACTGCCTTTTTTATTATCAGTTCCATGTTTTGTTAAAAGTATACGCTTTCCTTGTGGTCCTCCACGTTTTTCGGGCATAATTTGCATTTTTTCATACGGGTAATCATTGATATCAGGGATTAAACATAGCAATGATATCATGGAGAAAGCAGTTGCCATAATCGATAGCCCAGCTGACCATGCCACGAAATAAGGATAGTCCATCTGTAAGATCCACATGACAAATCCACCAACAGAACAACCAACTGAAATAGGATAAAATGTATATAATAGAAAATTTACATGTCGAACAATTCATATTTTACAATTTTGGGATTATGGGGACAACTTGCTTCTGAAGATATATTTATTTTCGAAAATACAAAAATGCTAATCCTATCTAGTTGAACTTTCATAGTGGCATAATTCTTATCAATGTACATGTGTCAGCAAAGCTTGAAATGTTGGATATATACTTTCAAGCGTGGTGATTCAAATGAAATATTATGAAAGATAAAAATAGGACTGTCGTAGTCGTGATCTTATGGTAGTTGAATTTACAACTATCTACGTAATCATTACCTATCACCACTAACGTTGTGAGTTCGGATCAGGCGAGGTGTACTCGATGCAACATTTTGTGATCAAGTTTGTCAGTCACTTGCAGCAGATCGGTGGTTTTCTCCTTGTACTCTGGTTTCCTCCACCAATAAAACTGACCTCCACGATATAATTGAAATTTTGTTGAAAATGGCGTTAAACACCATAACCCTAACCCCTGAAAGAAAAAAAAAGCTTCCTCTAAAAAAAGTATTGATATACTCTTCTCAGTTTGAAAGTGGTGTTAAACAAAAATATCAAAATGGAAGCATAATTACAGTCTAAGCTGCAATAATTGTATTGGTCTGTTCGTATCAATATTAGCATGATTTATCGCATAACTGGAATATATAAAACATTTCAGTGGTTTATACCTGTAACGACTAGCAGTAGGATAATAGAAATAGCTACAGCACGTGTTCTGCTCCGATCTGCCATTACATAAAAACAATATATGATTGTTATTATCAATAGCAATCCGGCAGTCCCTCCTTCTAGTCCTTGTGTAAGAGTGAATGATACTGAAAAGATGAAAACAAAACCATACAGAAATACATAAGAGTGCTCTCCGAATTCAATGTCCAATTGTGTTAAAATATTTTCCGATTTTGAACTATTATATACAGCAAACTTTAAAAATAACTCGTAGAAATATAACATAGGGATCGTTTACATGATCAATCAATTGTTTTCTTTGAATTCGCTTCACACTTGACCTGTTTAACTCTTTCCAACACAAGTTTGACAGCGTGAACACGCTGTCAAACATTTTTGATAGGTCCATCAAATATTAAAAGAGAGTTGGATATGTTCCTATTTTATCCAGTTTGGTCGTGTGAACGGTGTTGGATGCTCATTTCAGCACTTTAAATTAAAGAATTATTTGCAAATAATTCCATGAAGAAGAAATACACATGCTTTAACATAATTACATTTATTTCAAACTTCAAAAAAAAAAAAAAACGAAAATTATAAAATTGTCACAAATGAAAAATAATAAAACCATGTTAGCTCCATCTACTCCAATATTGGCTGAAAAGGTAGGACTCTTTATAATGTAGTCATTAGAACTGAGGTAGCGAGACCTTTGATAATAGCCATTGTATATGTTCATTTATGTATTATATTTGTAAGGCCTATCATATATATTTTGTTTATTTGTCACAAATTATTGTAGAATAGTTTCTTAGACAATACAATGTAATGTAACACGACCACTCCTCTTCCTATGGTTATAGGAACCGTGGTAGGTAGATCTCCTTTAGCTCAGTTGGTAGAGCGATGACTTACAAATTTAATACAATATTTCATGAAGCAAATGATGTAATTAGCATTTAATCTGTGAAACGTTCTGTACATGTTATTGTGAAGTATGTATAACTGTGATGCTTATGTTTTCATAGGGAATTTATTATACAATAAGATGAAATATTCAAAATAAAGATTAAAAAAGAGTGGTGTCTTATATTGCGAGATGTCCAGGGATCGAATCCCATCGGGAACAGTGCATTTTTCGGAGATAACATATGATCTAATATTACACAAAATGTTATCTGAATAATAACAGTAGTAGGTGTAATACCACTAAAGAATTCTCCATAGCCTTCTATGTTAAATTAGAAAAAAAAAGAGCTTTCATACAGGATTCATCTTAAGTTTAATCTAAGTGACACTCGTATCTCATGGAAGCGGTACCTAATTGGAAGCTTAACTCCGAAAATCAACATACATTTAATGGCATATAAGAAAAAAACAGACAGTCTGAAGATGTCTACCGTCAAAAATCCTACTTTCACTTTCGATTTAACACAAATTCAGGTGGTTTCTTTCCAATGCCATCATTTTTTTTATTTAAAACCACAAGGTACCCATGTTTAGTGGTATTACACCTAATACTGTGGATAATAAAGTGGACTGAACCTGTGTCGCTCACCTGTCATTTAGCTTTGAGGAAACTTCATACAGAACATATATGTTTTAAGAGAACACTTTTTTTAATTGACGACCAATCATAAAACAAAAATTGCCTATAGCGGCCATATTAGTTGTACAATGTATGATCAGCACGAAATATAGAAATTTTGCACAACATCTCCCATACATCATTCCTGCAAATTTAAGCCAATCAGAAACAAGAATTGTCCATGACAACCATGCTTTTTGTCCAATGGGGAAGAAATGAGGAATATCATAGAGAACCTTCCATACATGCTTCCTGTAATAGTTTGCTTTAGTTGTCCAAGTGGTTTCAGAGAAGACGATTTTTAGAAATCGACCAACCAGAAAAAAGAATTACCTATGTTTGTTTACGGATCGGGACACAATTAGAAATATTTATAGAATACCTTCCACAGATGGTTCCTACCACGTTGCGGTTGGCCAAGCGGTTTCAGAGGGGAAACCTTTTTTTTTTAGAAATTGACTTACCAGAAAGAAGAATTGTTGATGGCGATCATGTTTGTTAACGGTTGGTGACGAAATTGAATTGTTTTTGTAGAAATTCTTCCATAGATGCTTCCTACCAGGTTGTGGTTCATTTTGTCAAGCGAGTGGATTCAGAGGAGATTTCTAGGAATCGACCAACCAGAAACAAGAAGTGCCTATGGCGACCATGTTTGCTAACAGATCAAGACAAAATGAGCAAACTTTATAAAGGACCTTCCATATAAGCTTCTTATCAATTTCGGTTCAGAGGAGATGGTATTTAGAAATTGAGCAAACAGAAACAAGAATTGCCCATGGCGAACATGTTTTTGTCCCATCGGGAAGAAATAAGACAATATTATAGAGGACATTCCATAGATGCTTACTATACATTTTGCTTTATTTGTCCGAATGGTTTCAGAGAAGAAGATTTTTAGAAAACGAGCAACCAGAAACAAGAATTGCCAATGGCGGCCATGCTTGTTAATGGATCGGTACGAAATTAGAAATGTTTATAGAAAACCTCCCATAGATGCTTCCTACCAAGTTGTGGTTCCTTTGGTCAACCGATTTAAGAAGAGAATCGAAGATGCTTAGAAATCGACCAACCGGAAACATGAATTGCCAATGGTGGTCATGTTTATTAACGGATCAGAACGATATGAACAATCTGTATAGAGAACCTTCCATAGATGCTTTCTACAAAGTTTCGTTTCATTTGACCAAGAAGTTTTAGAGAGGAAGATATTTAGAAATCGAGCAACCAGAAACAAAAATTGCCTTTGCCGTTTGCTAACGGATCGGGACAACATTAGAAGAGTTTTATCAAAAACCTTCCATAGATGCTTTCTACTAAGTTGTGGTTCATTTGGCCAAACGGTTTCAGAAGAGAAGATTTAAAAAAAATTGACCAATCAGAAACAAGAATTGCCTATGGCGGCCATGTTTCTTAGCGGATCGGAACGATTTGACCAATCTTTATAGAGAACTTTCCACCGATGCTTCCTAAAAAGTTTCGGTTAATTTTGCTAGGCGTTTTCAGAGGAATTTGATTTTAGAAATTGACCAACCAGTAACAATAATTGACGATGGTGGCAATGTTTGTTAACGGATTGGGACGAAATGAGCAATCTTAAAAGAGGACCTTACATAGATGCTTCATACCACGTTTCGGTTCATTTGGCTACACAGTTACAGAGAAGATGATTTTTGAGAAATACCAAGAACAAGAATTGACGATGGTGGTGACGTTTGTTAACGGATCGAGACAAAATGGGCAAACTTCATAGAGGACCTTCTGTATATGCTTTCTGCCAAGATTCAGTTCATTTGGCCAAGCGGTTTCAGAGGAGAAAATTCAAATGTATAAAGTTAACAGACGACGGACGACGGAAGACAGACGTGATGGCAAAAGCTTACATCGCCTTTCGGAATTTGGATTGAGATTTCTGTTTGTCTTGTTGCCTTTGACAGATCAATGTACTTGACTGCGTTTCTTTTGTTTGAATTCATATTGTTGGACATGTGCATTTGATCAATATTTATATGACGTCCCATTGTGAACTTTCCATTCATATGTAGTAACATTCCAGCAGCACCTGCATATGGAGTATATATCTCTTAGTTGATTCGATATTCCAGAGCTTGTTGTTCCTATCAGGATTTCCTTGATAGAGGGTTGTTGCTAACAAGGAAGCTACCGAACAAGGGTTCTCTCTTTGTCAAGTTGAAGTCATCATTTCGAAAGTTTTACTGTCGCCACCATGACATGACTTGGTTGACTGTGTCACAAATGACCACGGATATGTTCTACTTGTCGTAAACACTTCCGGTCCTTTCCTCGTTCATGACTTAACACCGGGTTTGTAACTAGATTAACACGACGGGTATCACTAGTGGAACAGGAACCGCTTACCCTTCTGGAGCACCTGAGTTCACGCCCAGTTTTTAGTGGGGTTCGTGTTACTCGATCTTTGGTTTTATATGTATGTTTGTAGATCGTTGTTCGTCCTTTTGCTTATTTTATTTTGGCCATTGTGTTGTCTGTTCTTCTTCGATATACGGATTCTGCTTACCCCTTTGGTATCTTCAAACTCTTCTACGTATCTGAGGTTATTTTAATGTCTGCTCGACATTCGAGGCATCACATGTCCGATTATGGATTGATGCTCAGAATAGAATGGAATCTGTATTCCTTTAGGCCTATTAAATGGGGTTAATAACCTGTAGTGAATCAGCGCTGTCATGAGTTAATTACAAGAAAACCGGACTTTTGTATATGCTGATAAATGTTATATCATAATTCCATAATGATTTCTAAAAACAAAATACACACCTTTACCTTACATATACTATGTAAATAAAAAGTAATAAACATAGTTAAGGATTACTATAAGACAATTGTAATTGTGAAGAAATACTGAATTTCAAGTATTATATGTATCTCGTATTTTTACAAATGTATATGTTTTTATGTATTACAACTGATGTAGTAAAACAGACTCTATTTCTCTCTCAGAATGTGGCGATTTTAAAGATACTTACGAGATTTATAAGATGAAGGTGTAAGCTCAGTATAACAAGAAATGTCGGCTGAGCAGTTTGTAACCCACCACAACCCAACACGAACATCTACTTGATCTTGAATGGTATTATAAACCATCCAATTATTTGTCACATACCCCGTGGTTTGAAGCCCTAAAGCACAAACCACACACAGTAATCCGATGTTTGCCCAACCAGAAGCATCACCACAACATCCCATGATTGTATAAATTTCCAGTGACTTTAATCAAATCGAGAAGTTTTATATTATTTTGTTATATGAATCCATTAAAGCGTCAAATCATTAATAGTTTATTGTCAACCCTTTGTTAAAACAATGATTGTCTTAATGTATGTCACTTTAATCGGATCGCTTGTTTTCGATAAATGAAATTATTCATGTGATGGTAATTTTCTTTTGATAATTCAACAATATTATCTGCACTCATTTTCGTTAACAAATATTCTAACCAGTCATTTAGAACATAATCAACTCTCTTCGACCAATCAAAATCTTGAAGTGTATGCACAATGTAATTAGTAACAAGCTGAATTAAGGTGAGGTTCCGTGAACGTGACCCCCATACTATAGAGAGCTCACGATCAAACATAATTATGTCTATAATTCAATAACTTGTGACGAGTCTGATATCACATTTCCACGAAACATCGTCTCATTACATTTTCAATATAAATAATTTCAAGTTTCTAAATGTTACGAGTGATTAATTGATGTCCAGAAACAAGTACAATGCCTCCATGGCGTGTTGTTAGGTTATTTTTGGGCCGAATATAAGGGGTTTTTTTTGTTTTTTTTATATGTCGAAATCGCGGATCAGTCATTGGAATGAGAATACTGTCCTCGCGAGTTTAAATATTCTTTTATTTTTGATAAGCAGGACAGTCATCAACAGTCATAATGTTCTATGCGAATTTATTTTGTGTGTATAAAGTACGAGTAAAGGTTGGCATTTTCCAAATCATCACGGCGACTCCAAACTAGCAATGCTGTAGCCAATGATCTTCTAGTCCATGCTACTGTTATAACAATTACTTAAGCGTCACAATATTATTAATTTGCACTTTTGCGGTTTCGGTGATATACGAGGACACACAAAGCAACAGGCGATCGTACGCAACGTTACGGACCAGTAAAAATAGATAGTCATTAATTAACACTCACTTTATAGAACCTGTGTGATCAACCAAGAAATCTCTGAGAAAAGACGGATTGGTCAGTTATGTGCTTTGTGTTACTTGATTTATCGACACGTCTATTTCCACATATTCGAACTAGTACAGCATGCACACGTGTAAATCACATATGTTTCGACGCAACATGTGTTTCAGTAGCAGCACGGACAATTAACTCATTAATTAACTATATTTTGTACATAACTAGTAGTATGGAGCTATCAGGGTGATCCCGAAAATACCTTACCTTTTTCACGATACGAAATCTTCCAGAAAAAATAAACCCTCACTGTTCCTGTGTCATAAAAGAATGAGAAAATGGGGAAATGAATAAGTAAGTTCATACTTCCTACATGAACCAACATGCCTCATTTAATGGATCGCCAAACCAATTTTAGCCAAATAACTTGACATTTCTTGTGAATTCATTTCCAAATACCATGCACCCACAGATCTTCCAAATTCAACATATTCCCGTCTGTCACAGTACGCCATCGTCCGTACCAAGCCCTATACAACCGTCATTCCCTGTATTCTCAGAATCTAATAGTAACATTTTCCGGACTTATGCTCAAACATAGAAATGATGAACCGCATGTTTGAGGGTGTTGAATAATTTATGAAAGACAAACTAGTAAAGCTTGATATTATAGATAAACTGAACGTAAAAATTGACAAATTGGAAAACCGACTAATGCGTAAATGTGACGAGGTACATGTAGCTTGCATGGTCAGGTAGTTTCCGATAAATAATACGAGTTATTCCCCCTTTTGTTCAGTTTTCGATTTTGTACGTTATGTTGTGTTAGTTGCAATCGTAACTACTCGGCTATTCTCGCTACCCTGCAAATAACCTCGTATGCATTAGGCGTATAAATCACACTACTTTTCACATGTCAGTTACATGAAAGTTTGATAAAGTTATATTTTAAACAATTTTCTATATTTCAATTAAAGTTTTAATTAGATTTGCATGATTAGATTTTACTTAGTATGTCTTCCATATTGGATTTTCGTGGACTATATTTTTGTGCGGCTTAACTTAACATAACTTCCGGCAAACAATTTAAGAAGAATTTCTACTATGTACGTACGAGGTTATTTGCAGGGTAGCGAGAATGGCCGAGTAGTTACGATTGGTGTTAGTTGCTGAAGAAAGAAGAACACGTTTTACAGAAGCTGATTTTGTTGTTTTTACCCCCCATAGATTATGATAAAACCATAGCTCTACAAATAACTCCCTAAGATGGTGAAGAACCCCAATTTTTGCTACAGTTAAACGTGACAGAACATTGTAATTTTTTATATTCTTAACTTTTCTAAATTTTTGGACCACGCACACTATGATGCCTCGTTTTCGTTCCAGTGACCATGTGTATGAGTATCGCACACTAAAAGAACAAGCCCTTAGGTTACGACCTGACCTGATATGTACGAATGCTCGCAGACTAAAAGAACAAGCCCTTAGGTTACGACCTGACCCCCTTATCACTCCAACACGTACACCAGTCTTATTGTTCGACAGTAAAGGGCTTACCCTGAAAGAACAGGTCAGAATCAACCCAGTCTTAAACACAGAGTTGTTGTGGAAAAAGGGGGCAACAGCAGAAGATAGACTTGGTTATTTACAAGTAAACTTGTCTCAAAATCTTATCCGCTTGAACCAAATAACTTTATTTGTGTGGATCGGAACCTGTAATCTAACAACAGTCAAATGGATTTATTGAACTAGCATCTACAAATAGTAATTCAGCATTTGAGCTCATCAACATATTGAAACAAATTTACCATTTTGTCCGTACTTTTGGCCCGTCTGTGAAATTTGTATTGTTGCACCTATATCATTACAACAAATTTCACAACCATCCAGACCCTGATAAATTTTCAGATCAAGATTTTGTTTTATATTAGCAGATTTAACATTGTCAATGATTACATTGATGACACAAATAGACTACTGCAAGTGTATACTCCACGTTTTTCTGACGACTTGTTAAAGTCAAAACGGAACTCTCCATTTTCAACACATACAAAATATAAATATAAGTTTACCGCATACTCAGATGGTGGTCCATCCAAACCAAGCTTTAGCCAAATTATGGTAGGCAAGAATCTGTCGTCTTGTACATGATTTCTGTTATTAAACATTTTGAATGACAATTCGTATTTTACATTTTTGTTTCCTGTATACTACATATACATATGGATTTGATATTTTGTGGCCTTTCCCCACACGTTAACTTGTGTGTTACTTTCACCGTGTATGATTACACGTACATCAATGGGAATATTGATTTGCCGTCCGATGATGAGGATGACTTCTATGCAAACCTTACATTTTTTTCATTAGGTATCATAGATGGCCCTACATTCCCATCAAGATTTGTAGAGGAAAATGTTAAAATTTCGCAAAATTTAACTTCTCCAGATATCAGTTCTCATTCATTATTTCTAGAAAATTACTTATTTGTGCAAATTCCATCTTCGAAATTTGATCATTTACCAAATTCTGCATCAACACCTAAAACTCATAAGACAATTGTTAAATATAATATGGAAAAGTTGGGCACTTGCAGGAAGTTTTCGGGGTACCCAAGAGAAAATGGGGCCAAATTCCAAAGAGAATTTGAATCTTTCTCAACATTACATGAGCTGGATGAAGATGACGAAGCACCTAAGTTGGCCGCTTTTTATCTGCATTTACTTACAGGGCCCTGCCCTAACATGGTACAATACCTTAAATCCTAAAACTGATTGAGAGACTTTACGAGATCTTTTCACAGACAAATATGTCAATATCCATCTGTCATAGTTGAATCAGAAACTTTTCAAAATATGGTATTAGGACCCCGCCAGGATATTGAAGATTTCTATTGCCAAATTTTAGAGAAAGGTCAAATTTTGAATAAACCAGATCAGAAGTTATGCTTAAATTTATTAATGGGTTGCCTGAAAAATTGGCTTTTTATGTAAGGTCTAGCAAACCAGAGGACATTGCTGAAGCTATATCACTAGCAAAAGCCGGTGAAGCATGCACATATAGGGTTCATGGTGAGAGTGTTGCTGCAGCTAAAGCTGACAATGATGATATATCTGACTTGAAACGACAAATTGGTAAGTTAACTACATGTAATATGGTTCAAAGAATGTCATGTGAACAACAAATGCAATATTCAGCCAACTACAACCATAATGGTGCAAAATCACAAGGTCCATCTCACTTGTCAACCATTTGTCATAATTGTAATAGCCAGGGGCACATCAAGAAATACTGCAATTGGAATGGACGAGGAAATGTGTATCAAAATCTCCATTGTCAATTATGTAGTCAAAAAGGGCATTTAACAATCATAACTCCCAAAACAGTGGTGTTGTTTGCCAGATTTGTTCAAAATTTGGTCATAGTGCATCAACATGCTTCCAGTTACAAGCTGGTTCTGGGGTACAACCAAATACGGAAAACGGGAAACCTCTGAAGGACACCAGGCACTATCCTTCAGGAAATTAAATTCAGGTGCCAGAAAACGTGAACATGCTCCAGAAAGGAAATCTGTAAATAATGTAGATAATAATTGTTTTTCATCATCGTTATCTGACCAGTCAGACAGTGACGTATCTGATGATACGTGTAGTAATTTTGATTATTCTGATAAGTGTAATCTAAATAGGCAGAATGGTTCAAAATTTATATATATACCAGTTAGATTTAATTTTCTTAAATAGATACTGCATGCAAATCAAACATCTCGATCTTAATAAAAAGACCACGAAAATGTTGGTATTAAGTATCTTATTTTGATTCTCCATTTAACAATACGGGAAAACTCCACGATAAAATATTTAATGTAAATAATGTACCTATTGAAAGAGCAAAGGGGTATAAATAGTTGGGAGTATATCTAAGTTCAAGTGGAAGCTCTGCAGAAGCTAAAGAAGATTTGAATAAGAGGGGATTGAAAACATTGTTTAAATTTAAAAAGAGTTATAATTTATATAAACCGAAAATAAAAACACTTGTACACATATGTTGACCACACTGTAAAACCAGTGCTATTATATGGGAGTGAAGTATGGGGAAGTCAATAAAATTAATAAAGAAAAGCGTTTTCTGTTTAATTTGAGTAAAAACATGAAAGAAGAAAATGTACATATTAAATTTTGCAAATTTTCTCTAGGTGTAGGCAAGAGAACAACAAATATAGCTGTTTTAGGGGAGCTGGGACGATATCCACTATTGCTTGAAGTAATTTTAAATATTTATTAAAATCTGAAGATGTTCTTTTATCCGAGGTCTCTAAATCATTAAAATCATTCAATATAAATAGCTGGTATGGTAGTATAGAAAGCTTGATGCAGTACATTAATATAGATGTTAAAAATATGAAAATAGACTTGAAATCTTTAATTTACAGCAAATTAAAACAAAAATATAATTTTGTATGGAGATCTGAAATTTATGATGACAGAAATAATAAATAGGGGGGTAATAAATTAAGAACTTACAAACTATTTAAAGATAATATTTCCTTAGAAAAATATTTACTAATACTAAATGAGGATGAAAGGAGAGTACTTACTAAGTTCAGAGTAAGTGCTCATAATCTAGAAATCGAAAAAGGAAGATATATAGGAGTAAAAACAGAAGATAGAATTTGTAAATTATGTAACACTGGGGTTGAAGATGAAACCCATTTTCTTCTTCAGTGTCCTGTTTTAAAAAACAAGAGAACCCAAAATATTAATAATATTAAAAATGTGAATACAAATTTCAATAATCTGCCAAATAAATCAAAAGTAATATGGTTAATGTCATCAGAAGATAATTTTATAATTAAGAACACTAGCTCACTACTATGTTCTTTATTCAAAGAAAGAGATTTAGTTCTCAAAGGAAATTAAGATATATTGAAAAATAAAAAATAAAAATAATAACATTCAATAACAAATAAAATATTAATAATATTAATGAAATACTGTTCATAAAAATACTATATGTATACTATAACTATACTGAATATGAATCACTGGTGGTTCTCCCATACTAATATTAATAAAATATTACACTTATACATGGTGTGCAAGTAAATATTTGGAAATTATGTAAGATCACCATGCAGGGTCAGATTTTATTATTGTATTTATTCATTTGTTATATTGTCCTTCTTTCTTTCTTTGTTGTAAAACCAATCAAACCAATCAATATGAAATCAAATGTATGTAATTCACTTAATTATTCTGCTCAATATATTGGGCGTCATGATTGACAATAAAAGATTTGCATTGTATTGTATTGTATTGTATTGTGCTTTCTTCAAGTTCGGTATGTACGACCCCCTTTTTTGCTGTACATGTGCTTCAGGAGATTGTCATAATTATAATTTAAACTAAGGTTTACCTCTCAGCATCATTTGTCTGCAACTGACGATGTGTACATTTTCCTTTTTTGTGAAATTCTGCTACATAAGTATCATATTCATGGTAAACATGTGCGTGTGTATCATTCTCGTATTTGTCAACAAACAAGCTTTTTGGCGATGGTGATTTCAAAAGATGAGCATTGAAAGGGTGGAGCTTAGCAAGACTGACAAGCGCCAAAAATCATATATTACAATCGACATATTCAAAATAATGATATATTCACAATCTGGATAGTCAATAAATATATATGTTAATCTTACTGTCACAAAACAAACAAGGAATAAGTGCATTAATTCTGTGTACAGGAGACCCATTTTAAAATACCCTGTGCGATGACATTTTATGCCCTGTTGTGGTGCTGTTCATGCACAGAAACAATCGTTTTCTCTTTCAGCAGGACAATGCTCGGCCACACATCGCTCGTCTCTCCATGAACTTTTTACAGTCCAACAATGTTAACACATTACCCTGGCCGAGTCGTTCTCCTGATCTGGTTCCTATCGAACATGTTTGGGACATGCTAAACAGACGAATTCGAGAGAATCATCATCCATTCAACTCTTTGCAGGAATTGGAAAATGCACTCATCATTGAATTGAACACCATTCCACAGTACAAGATTAAAAAAAAAATCATCAAGAGGCATGCAAAAAATGATGTAGAGCAACCATTACTGCCAACGGGAGGCCTGGACAAGATACTGACATTGTGGATTTTTGCGTGACTTCATCATGTGTCTTGTATTGCATTCCGTAAATCCAGAAGTTTGTGAATTACAATTTTTTGTACGTTCATGTTACTCTTTATTGTTTGTTAGGACAATATATTTATTGTTAAACTTATTTTGCTCAATAAACTGAATAAAACAATTTCATACACAAATGTAACTGAATAAAACAACTTTTAACATTTAATACTTTTATTTTCTTAAGAAATCTGTTTTTTTCTTGTGCTGAAGTCTTGATCTAAGTGATGATAATGTAATCAAAATGGCCTCCTACAAAAATTGAAAGAAAAAAAAAACAAGATGTGAAAGTTATAAAGAAATTGAGTTACAAAACAAATCTTTACTGCAAAGATACTTGAAACATAGGTAAGTGACATAATTTTATCAATCATTCATTTGGCTAAAAAGCAATTTCAAAATTAATATTTGTTATCTACAAACTTTAAAATATGAAATAAAGGTAAGAACAAGTATTCATTTATCGAATGAAGTAGAGGACAGTTTCGTAGAAGGCATCCAAGTCAACTAATGTCATCTTTGAAATTCTCTCCAATTTTGTTGACGGTATATCGTAGTCACAAGCATAGCAGTAAAATATGTGCAGTCACTAAGGTATAGAGCTCAAGCCACCTTACAATTGCGAAATCTGCCTTTCAGCCATGCATTTTCAAAAGTTCACATGTATGAACTCGTATATTTGTAGCAACAATTTTTGTAGAAAAGTAAGTCTTATTGCTGGCAAAAATTATATCCTTAAAATATTTTAAAATGAACATTTGATTACAATCAGTCACACATATTTATACAATAAAGTACATGTAATTTCAGTGAACCTCCAATGTTGGAGAGTTGTGATTATACTGTTATAAGTTGATGGGAAAATCTAAATTAGGATAAGGATTGTTCCATAAATAGTCTACAGGGAAGAGATTTTCTAATATAAAATGTATCATGGGTTGCATATTTAAATCAGGAAATACAAACAAAATTCAGAAGATAGCTTTCAATTCCACCACAACATTTTTAAATAGAATAATCCTCAGATACAAGTGTACAGTGACTACTTTCAGTTTGTCAGTTCTGAATACTATCTTACATTATCATTTTTTTACTTAATGAATGTTAGCGATGGATTTTAGCATAAATTAAGTACAGTAAAAGCCAGATATAACGACAACCAAACTTAGTGCCATGAAATCTTAGTTGACCGATATCCCCACATGTTCATTATCTCCTTATAAAGCCAAACTCACACATCTTCCTAATGAATGAGTAAATTTAGGGTGATATTTGATGTAAAGATGTCCATATCGAAACAAACGATTTGATTTGATTTATTGTGCTTAATGCCACTTTCAGCAATATTTCAGCTATATCATGGCGACCAGTTTTAGTGGTGGAAGATGCCGGAGTACAAGGAGAGAACCACCGACCATGGGCAAGCAACTGGTAAACTTTATCCCTTGCGTCTGCGAGTCGAGTGCACCCTTTTTCGTAGTTTACAAAGCCGGGCACGAACCCACACCGTATTGGTGATAGGCTTGTATGAGTTGTTGGGTAATCCAACTATCCAACTCATTGAGCCACCCAGGCCCTCGAAACAAAAGAGAAATCTGTTGGACTTTAGACATAAAAAGGAAATAGTTGTTTACTTTATCTGGAAAATCATCTAAAATCTAATACAAGAAATTGTATGATATCCCAGTAAAGTGACGAACAGTTAGTGATATTATAGCATATAAAGAGACATATGATTCAGAAGACTCCCTGAATAAGAAAGAGCTGTTCACAAACACAGAACAGGGCTTGTTCATGTGCTTTACAAATGCATGTAAAATTGAAAGTGAAATAAGTAAAAAACAACATACTATTGCTGCCGTGCAATCTGATTTTAGATATTAATTGTCATATACAGTACCTCAGTTCTTATCGTCCGACTCCCTTGAGAGGGACATGTGTTGAGATAATGTTGGAAAAGTAATCCTGGATCATCAACATTTAAAACTTCATCAGCTTCCAAACTGGCCTCTAGTCCTTTTACACCACCAAACACCACAAGTCCATGCCTATGTAAGATCAAAAAATTAACATGGCAAATCAAATCTATGATTAACTTTTGGGGGATACTAATAACACTAGTTCCTGTTTGTTTAACCTAATAATACTAGTTCCTGTTTGGTTAACCTAATAATACTAGTTCCTGTTTGTTTAACCTAATAGTACTAGTTCCTGTTTGTTTAACCTAATAATACTAGTTCCTGTTTGGTTAACCTAATAATACTAGTTCCTGTTTGTTTAACCTAATAGTACTAGTTCCTGTTTGTTTAACCTAATAGTACTAGTTCCTGTTTGTTTAACCTAATAGTACTAGTTCCTGTTTGGTTAACCTAATAATACTAGTTCCTGTTTGTTTAACCTAATAGTACTATTTCCTGTTTGTTTAACCTAATAGTACTAGTTCCTGTTTGTTTAACCTAATAGTACTAGTTCCTGTTTGTTTGACCTAATAGTACTAGTTCCTGTTTGGTTAACCTAATAATACTAGTTCCTGTTTGCTTAACCTAATAATACTAGTTCTTGTTTGTTTAACCTAATAATACTAGTTCGTTTGTTTAACCTAATAATACTAGTTCGTTTGTTTAACCTATATAATACTAGTTCCTGTTTGGTTAACCTAATAATACTAGTTCCTGTTTGTTTAACCTAATAATACTAGTTCCTGTTTGGTTAACCTAATAATACTAGTTCCTGTTTCATTTTGTCCATAATGACTTAGTAAGCCCACAAAAGTGCTATGTGTTCTGGTTACCTTTTCTACCCTCCAGTAGTTTCTCAGTAGATTTTTCATACTTCTGTCAATCAGAAATTGTTTTGTCCTCTGATGGCCATATTGTATGTCAAATCGGAATGAAATGAGTAAACATTTCTAGGATTACCCATAGACCATTGCAGCAATGATTTGGTTCAAATACTTTAATGGTTTCTGCAGGGAAGAAATTATATGAAAGGTTCACAGACAACTGACACCAATTGATGGATAAAGGTTCATAAGCCCCCTTTGACCATACAAACAACTTATCATATCTGACATCTAATTACAAATGTCATCATCCTATCTTCAAAACATACGAAACATTAATTCAATAGCAAATTGTATAAAACTTCTCTTTATTATAAATGGTGTCCATTTTTTTTAACTTTAATTTTGAACATTTTTTTTTAACAAAATTAACTAAAAAGAATTTTTTCATGTTTTTTTTTATTATTTCAACCAAAATGTATTTGCTAAAACCTGATTTCAAATTGCTAAAATACTTTGAAAGACTTTTTTTTTAGATAATGAATAAAAGCTATGGGGTGGTAATTCTATATGATTATTAAAAGTAACATGGGAAACAACAATTCAGACAGATGCCAAGCTAAAAACCCATAACATATGTAATACCTTTGGGTCATGCAAAAAGAATTTTGACTACCATAATTATCCTCAGAAATTTACCCTTAAATGAATTTTTGTATGTGGGTGCAGATTATATACTACAATAGGTTCTGAGAAACTTTTTCCAAGATGTCGGATGTGATGGTACAGATATTTCAGAAGATATTGTCTCAAGTTCGACTGCATATCCAATCTGTTGTATCGATTTTGGAACAATTTCATTGTTATATCTATGTATGAATGCTTTTTTGTTGTTTTATATTTATATCAATAAAATAAATATATCAAGTGTTACATTTCATTTCTGTTTTGACCAGCTGATTCAGCGATTGTTGCCACTGTCCCTCTAGCATTTGAAGCCAATATTTGCATGATCTGACAATATTTATATTTCCTTAAGCCCCACTCCCAAAAGTACATGTTTACAAAGTCCCTACCTGTAACTAATACATAATAATAGATTTTTCATATTAAATGAAGCCATGATGTGTCACTGTGTATGGCTGTCATTTCGTTTAAAAGGAAATTATACATACATGTATGATAAAAATAGATTTATTATTGTTTTGATTTTTTTCTTATTTAATATTGCTTACTATAGCAAATATTATTTTAATCTTTCACTTTTATTAACTAGAGGCTCAGCCCACTGAGCCTGTATCGCTCACCACCTGACAATAGAATGATATAAAACCTTTATCTCTAATAGTTTTTGAAATATCAGACAAAAATGTTTAAATTAAAAAAAAATTGCAGGGCATGTAGATCTTGACAAGCTGAACATGTTTTAAGTTTACACTTAACATCAACATCTATCTCTTATAGTTTTTGAAATAAAGGATGAAAAGTATTACCATTTTTAAAATTTGATGAAAAAAGGGCAATAACTTCAAGATGGGTAATCAGATTTACTCTAAAATTGCAGGCTAGGTAAATCTTGACATGCTGCACATATTTGCTGTTTAAACTTAACATCTATCTCTTATAGTTTTTTTAAATAAAAAACGAAAAGTATCAAAATTTTAAAAATTTGATGAAAAAAGGACAATAACTCCAAGATATGTAATCAGATTTTCTTCAAAATTTCAGGGTAGTTAGATCTTGCTGTGCTGATAATTTTTACCCCATCAGATTTCTGATATTATTAACGGTTTATGAGTTATTACCAAAAACGTGCAATTTTACCATATGTTCTATTTTTAGTAACAGCGGCCATGTTTGTTGGCCGAATGGAACCAAATGAAGAAGTTTTATAGAGGATCTTACATAGATGCTTCCTGCCAAGTTTGGCTCCATTTGGCCAAGCAGTTTCAGAGGAGAAGATTTTTTTAACATTAGCCAATCAGAAACAAGAATTGCCCTTGGTGGCCATATTTGTTGGCGGAATGGGACGAAATGAAGACACTTTATAGAGGACCTTATATAGATGCTTTCTGCCAAGCTTGGTTCCATTTGGCCCAGTTGTTTCAGAGGAGTAGATTAAAATATGAAAAAGTTAACGGACGGACGACGGACACCAATTGATGGCAATACCTCAGCTAATGAGCTAATAAAAAATCGGGTTTTGGAAAATTATTGAATTATGAAGTAATGGTTCTCGGGAAATATTTCTGTTAACATTCGTTTAAAGTGTGGTAACAGATCAGCGAGTGATTGAAGTTGAAAACGTTTGTCAGTAAATTTTAATCTTCTGATCATAATGTTTAATAGTAATTACCATAACAATTAAGATAACAATAAATTGATAGTTGTTGAAAGAAAGTAAAAAAAAAAATCATTTAATATATTCATATATATTCATACTTTTTTTTTCTAAATGTTGCCCACAAAGGATGGAAATATTTATCAATAATTGAACACGTTTTTCATAGCACTACACATTTTTCTTGCCAGATTTTAAGCTTTATTTATGCATTTGTTCTCCACATGAACGGGTTAAAAGTTGATGCGGATTATATACCCGAACTAGGTTTTTTTTCGAGATTTTGGGAGCAAAAAGGGGTGCGGATAATGCACCAATGAAGGTAACATAAGGCTGTTTATAGTAGAACTAGAGAAAATTGGTACTGTTCTATGCACACCAAATACAGTAGCACTTTGATGGACTTATTTGTAAATGTTTCCTTAGCATTACAAAGTAGAAAGATCTCAGTTTAAATAGCATTCAAGGTATACTGCAACAAAATTTGCTGTACAAAATAAAATGACAAAAAGACAATTTCCTGTATCAAAATATAATGTGTGTTAACTGTCATAATATGACAATTTCATCTTAACCTATAAAACTGGTAGTCTTAGAACAAAAATATAACCTCCTTATGTAAACAACTTACTGGTAATCTTCATATTGTGTAAATGTGTCAATATTAGAACCTCTTTCTGATGTCCCTATAGTCAAGTCATAACCAGATTTATATGGACATTCAGTAAACACAGCTCCTAAACTACTGGCTAATCTCACATTGTATCCCCAGTATAGATCTGCTTCTTTTTGAGGTGTGGAAGGAGAAACAACTTGACCTTTCAATTTTTTCTTTTCTGCAGTAAAATAAATGATGATAGTAAGTAAGCACATGATAAATAGCATTGCTAGCTGGTCTTCATCTTATTGTCTCCAGATTGCCAGTAAATACTCTGAGTGATATTATGTACAATGATTGTCATACCTGGATTTCTGATTGACACAAAAACAATCATTTTATAATGACTCATACCAGACATATTCCAGCCAAGTTTGTTGTCAAATGGCAAGATAAGAATAATTTCTATATATTTTCCCTTCATGGTTCAATGTTAAAAACCATACCCTGCTGTGACGGCCTTCTTGAGATTTCAATCGACACGAACATATGCATTCAAGGCTGCCATCAAATGGTTCCGTAGTTTTAGATAAGCATCATCTTAAAATAATTTTTTTCCATAGATGTCTATATTAAATTTTCCCTCTGCAGGTGACATCTTGCATCAACACAGGGGCTGTCGTGGTCATGATCGTATGGCAGTTGGATTTACAACTACCTGTGCAATCAGTGCCTATCACCACCAACATTGTGAGTTCGAATATCGATAATGGGGAGGTGTACTCGATAACAACATTATGTGACTTGCGACAGGTCGGTGGTTTTCTGCAGTTCCCTCCACCAATGAAACTGACTGCCACGATATAACTGAAATATTGTTGAAAGTGGCATCAAACACCATAACCATAACCACACCATTGGATCAACACAAAAAAATCTAAATTTTGTAAGGGACCATCTAATGATCACTCATATACAATTTATGTTCAATCAAATTTAATTTTAGTTACATTATGTCACTCATTACATGATGTAGTTATACACGTTACATGTTTACATTGACGACACTTCTTGTACTAAATGGATATTTGGCTGAAAAACAGGGTCCTACTGAAAAAGTAAAGCAGACAGTACGAATTAGATTTGTGTATGTTGTAATTTTTCATACACAAATTTCAACATGTACATAGAAAAAAATTCTAAAATGTACAGTGACTTCTTCTTCTTCTTCTTCACTCGTTAAGAACTACTACTAGTACTACTGGTTATGAAATACACATACTCGAGATAACAGATATGATTATGAGGTAATGACACGAAGACAGTACAAAATCACCCGATGTAACATATTAGAAAAAGATTTCCAGAGCTCACAGCATGATTTTCAATGCAATGTGACCCCCCTCCCCCTCCACACACACACAACAAGAAGCCGGTGGCTCCAACATAAGAGCAATCACATCAAAATGTTCATCTGGATCCAAGACATCAGTCTCCTTTCCCAATGATTCCTTTCTTCCCTTGCATCGATCCCTTTGCTTCATGGTTGCACAGGCATCAGTAGCTCTAGAGGGGTTGTCATCGGTCGCCTAAAAATTGTAGGTCGCTAATAATTCACCAGTTTATACTGGTAGTTGGAAGTGCCAAAACATGCAGTGAGGATTGCACGTCGTTTTTCGAACTGGAAAAGCGTAGAGCCATAAGCCCATCACCGACAGAAATTGTATATTGGACGAGGGTTACGTTGTACAATTTATATTATTTTATCCCTAGCCCTAGGTTTTCAGTCGTCGAAATATTTTTATACCCATGTCCGTCCGTCCCGGAGTATGTTTCCGTGGAACAGGTCAAGAACTCGTCAACAGAATCAGTTGAAAATTGGTTGCACTTCAACATATTTGTTGTTTTTTATTATGTCCCCGCCTTTGGGCAACGGGGGCATTCAATTTTACCGTTCGTTCGTCAAGAAGTGGTTTCCGTACAATAAGATAAAAACACTGCAACATAATCACTTTAAAATCACTTGTTTGGAAATGTTGTTTTTTCAAATTTTCGAATTTCATTATGTGGAGTATTTTGCATTTTTCGGTTTCTGCTATGGTGCCAGACATATATTTTATGGCCCTACATCTCGCAGGTAATGTATTCGTTTCATAGTTATTTTTGTCATAAAATGTTGGTAATTAAAAGCTTTTCTTCTATGACTACATTGATTTTCGAGTGTAAAAAGCATGCGATGACCTAAATATTTGTTTTCGGCAGATTCTTGTGGTACTTGCATCGCCATTATATAATCTTGTAGTTGTATGCTTCTTCTGGCTTCTTTTTAAAACCATGAATACCATATGTCAGTTGGATGGTAATCTTGACTACTAAAACAACCACTTTAATTACATGTGTACGAAACATTTCTACCAAGTTTAGTTCTAATTGGGCCACTGGTTTGTGAGAAATAGATTGAAATGCTAAAAGCTAACTGCCATATATGACATACACAAAGCAATGACAATACCTCACATGGACCTTTGGCCAAGGTGAGCTGAAATGTAACTAAATTTCAAAGGAAAATATGATTATCTATGCATGACTATCTGCAACCAAAGGTAAGACCGAGTGGTCATGTGACGTTGCATGTGAAATGTGAAAAGAAAAACCAAATGTGGATGAATTCAGTATTGGGACAAATGGAAAAGTTGTCAATAAAATGTTTTTTTCTGACTTAATGCTTTAGTTCTGATTGTGAACCAATGCACATTACATTACATGTACATCATTGAAATAAAACTAAAAAAATCTGATGAAAAGGTGAAAAAACTGATGTTTGACAATCATTTTCCCCCACAAAATCCACAACATTTGTGGCAAAATTTGTGACATTTGCAACATGGGTTGCTATAATTTAACTATTACAAGTAAAAATAGTGGCACTTTCAATTTTGAAAGTGCCAGCTTATTTGGACAGAAATATTGATAAAGCTTTTGTATTTAATGAATTAATTATTTTTTCGTAAGGAGGAATATATATTTTTGCTCCAAATGTTTCATGTTATGTTCATAACCAATGGTGTCCTTCAAAAGTATCTATGAATTGTATGCATTACAATGATTCAGAATGATTTAATGAATTCGATCAGTGTGTATTGAAAAAAACTAAAAGAAATGAGTTATATAATAAAAAGTTGAACAGATAGTCCCTATAATAACCGTGAATTCGAGGTTTTATTTTGGGATTCGAAATTGTCGTCATGAAATTACGAACAGAACGCTGGCCAATAATAAAATCGTGAAAGCTGTGACACTTCCTAAAGTGTACCTTAATCTATTGTTAGTGCGAGAATTTCCACAACGTCATGCAAAACTAGGTATCTCACAGAAATCTGTGATATAGTTCACAATAATGTGTTGTCGTCTCGATAATGGTGGACAGTTATGAACGCAACAGGTAAGTCATGTACCATGATTTCAAGAAAGAAAGGAGAATAATAATAATAATAAGAAACGGAGCAAAAACAATAAGTCTCCAAACGTTGTTTGGGAGACTTAATAATCACTAGTCTGTTATTTTCCCAAAAAATCTTCATTCTAATCACCTTAGTCACGAATCACTGTTGTAGTCCTATGTTACGAATGCAACGTTTGATCGTTTTCACTCTATTTCTAATATCTTGTGAAACTTCTCCTATAGTTACACTAACAGCATTGGCCGTAAAATTTTCAACTACAAAGAAGCATTGCAAGATATTAACATAGAAGAGTACCTTAAGAACCCTCTGACTTGTGACTGCTCCCACTCTCCTTTTCAATACAACCCATCTGGACATGTAATCACTGGTGATCTGAATATCATTCAACATGAGAGTCTCCGAAAGGTGATTTCTCATGGTCCTAAATTCAGAGAACCTCAACACATCAATTGGAAACATAATTTCAAGATAATTATGGATGCTGTTGAAGATTATGCCAGAAGGTGGATAAAGAGAGAAGTAGACCAAGATCCTGAGTTAGAGTCCTTGTCAGACTGGGTTAGAACAATTAGGTCTCTAGTACAAGGTCGGATTCACAAACTCAAAAATTGTGTTAATAGTCGACCTAAGTCTGTATTTAAAGACCAAGAAGCTGTTAAGTGTCTTTCCTCTCTTCATGACAAATATGTTATCGTTCCTGCGGACAAGGCTTCCAACAATATCGTGTTTGTATGTAAATCATATTACTTCGAATGCCTAATCAAGGAATTAGGTATAAATAGCAACACCTCTAGTAATACCACATACAAACCAACTTCGTTCGACAAAGATGAAATCCTAGCTAACCACAGATCATTCATGACCTCTTTAAACATTCCCTCTGGTAAAAAGTCTGAGGATTTACCCTATTTATATTGGATACCTAAACTCCATAAGACACCATACAAAGAAAGGTACATAGCGGGATCATCAACTTGTTCGACGAAAGAATTGTCTATTCACCTAACAAAGATTCTGTCTGCAGTAAAAGAGGGACAACAGAAATATTGTGAAACTGTTTACTCGCGTAGTGGCATAAATCACATGTGGATTTTGAAAAACTCTAAAGATCTTTTGGATAACCTGAAATCAAGATTTTTCTCTCAGGTATCCTCCATCAAAACCTTTGATTTTTCAACTCTATATACCACCCTACCGCATGACAAATTAAAAACCCGCTTAAAAGAAACAATTCATAAAGCTTTTAGTCATAGAAACTATGGCTCAAAATTTGTTGTGTTAGGCTACAATTCCACATATTTTTCAAACAAAATTCATAAAGGTAAAACATGCTACTCCGAGGAACAAGTGATCAGTATGCTGGAGTTCCTCATCGATAACATGTTTGTCTCCTTTGGAGGGACACTGTTTCAGCAGGTCGTCGGCATACCAATGGGTACGAATTGTGCCCCTCTTCTAGCCGATTTATTTTTATACTCATATGAGTCGGAGTTTCTTCAAAAGCTTGTAAAAGATAAGAAGATTCATGAGGCTAGAGCCTTTAATTTCACATACAGGTATATTGATGACGTTTTATCTATCAATAATTCTAGATTTGCAGAATTTCTTCCATTGATATATCCTCCAGAGCTGGAAGTTAAAGAGACCACCGATACAGCTTCGTCCGCATCATTTTTGGACTTATACCTCGAATTTGACGACAGTGGTCAACTCAGTACTAAAATTTATGATAAGCGGGACGACTTCAATTTTAAAATCATAAATTTTCCAAATATGTGCAGCAATATACCAGCTTCTCCTGCATATGGTGTTTACATCTCGCAATTGATTCGCTATGCAAGGGGCAGTAGCAATTATTCTGATTTCCTGAAACGTCATCTTCATCTGAGAAACAGGCTACTGGACCAGGGCTATAAAAAGATTCGCCTTATTCGATCTCTTAAAAAGTTTATATTCCGATACCAATATCTTGTCGAAATATATTCCGTCTCTGCAGAAAAAATTATAAGCGATGCATTTTCATATAGTGAAAATGTATAAAGATAAAGAGTCAAATATGTCAAGAATTTTTTTTGTCAATGTGTGACGTAAAAATATTTTTGACATTTACGTCACCGAATATGGTACTGCTTTGACAACTATTTTACCTATTTTGTTCCTGTATTTAAATACTGTTACAGTGACAGCCGGAACCTTTGAACCGTAATGAGAGCGGGAGGTTTGGCGAAAATCTGATTCAACCCACCATTTCTTTAGAAATGCCTGTACCAAGTCAGGGTCATTACGGTTTTCACAGTTTTCCGGTTGTTGACTGATTTTGTCTGTTTATATAATTATGAGTTTTGACTTTCCCTTTGTAAGATTGTTCGGAGTTCGGTAATTTTGTTATTACCTTTATTTACAGTAATGATTACCTGCAATGTCATTTTCTTTCTTTTTCAGACTATCCAGTGAAACTCCAGTGAATTAGACAATTAAAAGTTTAAGAATAAAGTATTTAGTGGTGCTATTGGTGTCGTTGTTACTCACAACACTTTTTTTTCTTTTCGCTACCATACACTGAAGATACTACGATAAAGTTACCAAAATTACTTTCAAGTGTATAAACACAGCCATATCAATACTATGATGATTGAAACCTGCTAGTATATTCTCAGGAAGATATAAAATCAAATTTATTTATGTATAAGGTTACAAGTGTTCGAATGTAACGGTGTCCACATGATTAATCATTCTTAAGTCGAAGATATGTATATTTATTTTAAAATTTTTAACCATATTTTACAACTGTTATATATAAGGTTATTACTGAATACAAAAGGGGTCTTCTAAATATACACAACAGTCTATAAAAAGCTGCATTAGGACACTACGTTATGAATGCAACAGACATTGGACACTCTGATGCATCACAAAATTATGAGAAAATGGGTACAGAATTTATCTTGCCATTGTTATTTGATGCAAATATAGACATTTTGCTTTGCAAAAACTATCAAGGATCTTTTAATTAAAGACTCTCATTTTTGACTTATGATGTCACACTTTATGTCCCAATATAGAATTCCTCCACAAATATTTCTATGTTATTAAAAAAAATATGTGAACACTACCTGTATCATGTTCTGATAATTTCACCGTTACTCTGATTCCTGCCTGTAAATGTCTATCTATTTGTACTTCTTGCTGAAATAAAATATATATACCAATTCTCTGTTCCAAACATCCGGTCATTTAATAATTGAAGGCAGTGAATAGAAGACAACAGGACTCCTCAGTATTTTACATCGATTTCAATTGAAAATTTGAATTATATTTTTATAAAAAAAATAAATGTGTCATATTCTCCGTGTACAAGCAAACATTATGTTTTTTTAGGTTGTTTTTACCAGTTGCAGAAGAAAAAGTGAGGAGGGACACTCATGTTTACTTGCTAGGGGCTGTTCAAATATATCGATGCATCGACGCTAAATGAAGAAGTTTATGATTATGTGGGGGATTTCACTGTGAAGAATCGTCAATTATACTATAATTTGTGTTCTGTCAGGTTAGGGTAGGTATCACATTTGACAGAAATTGATGATAATTTTGACTCGACCCCCCAAAATGAGAAAATATGAGCAAACTGTCGAAGTGTTTGCAAAACCAGGATGTTCCAGAGAACCCAGAAAAATACCAAATGAAAGCCCATTTTCTGCTGAGTTCCGTGGTATATAACATTGTCCCTTTCTAAGTTTTATTTATAGTTTATACTCATTTTTCTTTCTGCGATTGATAAAAACAACCTAAAAAAACGTACACCCCTTGGTTTACAAACCCCCCCCCCCCCCACCCCCTAATGTTTGCTTATACATGGTGATATTGAAGTAAATTAAGCTAGTGAACTGATCTAGTGTCAACAAGGAATAGAGGTGATTTTAAATACTTTATTTAACTTTTGTTGGTAGATATCTCATAAATGAGTATACATCTATAGTGGCCATGTCTATAAACGAATTGGGACAAAATGAGCAATCTCTATAGAGGACCTTCCATAAATTCTTCCTACCAAGTTTCGGTTCATTTGGCCAGGTGGTTTCAGAGGAGAAGATTTTTTTTTTAGAAATCGACCAATCAGAAACAAGAATTTCCTGTGGTGGCCATGTTTGTTAACAGATCGGGTCGAAATGAACAATGTTTATAGACGATCTTCCATAGATGCTTCATACCAAGTTTCAATTCATTTGGCTAAGTGGCTTCAGAGGAGAAGATTAAAATGTGAAAAGTTAACGGACGACAGACGCCAAGTGAAGGCAAAACCTAACATTGCCTTTGGGAAGGTGAGCTAATAAAAACACATCCAGAAAGCAAGTGAAGGCAAAAACTGCTATTGGCCAGTTAAGGTCCATAATATAGTGATGAATATGTAAAGCATTAAATTCTGAAAGAAAGCAATTTTCACCAAATTTTTGTTCTTCAAGCCTAACACATTGAAATAAGACCATTTGTTCAATACTTCTAACATTATCCTTTTAGAAAAAATGTGTAAATTTATCAAACCATAAATTTGAGCATCAGTCCTCCATGTTAATTTGTAGATATAGTTTGCACATGCATACATAACAACTTTATTATGTGTTTATTAATGTTTTTCTCTGTAACTGTGATATTTATAGTTTATGAGAATAAAATCATTCATTCAAGGTTTTAACAGAAAGATGCAACATTTGTTTTCTACTAATGTAATCATACATATTATCCCCGGCTTTGATTGGTCGATGACCCATTGTTACAAAACCCATGCTACCGGCTGGTAGTTACGTAACGTCACTGGGGGTCTTTACGTTGCTATACATGTAAAACGTAAACAATCTCAAAGCACTTTGCATTCAATATGGAGAACGGAGGACGTATTTTTAAAAAATAAAAATCAAGCGTCTTAATAAATGCAGAAAAAACAAACAATCCACCAAATTATGAGAGATTTAAAGTTTCTATGGTATTGATGGTCATGTTTAACATTTTGTTAATTCGCACTACATGCAACTTTGATTTTGTTTTCATTGTGTGCCTTTATAGAAATGGTCAATTGTTTGAATACAATAATTTTAAAATCATTTCTCATTATTGTTTTCACATCAGTTCTGCATTTGTTTTATCGTACTATTATACCACCCAAAATATGTACGACACATATTTTTATCAATAGAATTCACGGCCCTATTACTAGTGACGTCATGAATACTGTAACGCTATCCACGTGACAATACGCGCCAAATACCAGAAATTAAATTACAACAAAACAAAACTGAAAAACGTTAAAAAGTAGTTAACTGTAGGGTGATACCAAAGGTATCTTCCTACACTTTGTCAAAATGCACACAAATGTTCACCTGAGCAATGGCATTTTAGTCCGCAAGTACAAAAACGTTATGATTACGTTACAAAAAGAACGAGGCAATCCATTAAAAATCAGTTTTTGTTTTCAAACCGGGGATAAATCATTATCTACATGTCTACCCGTGGGCATTGAGATTGTACCACCCTTCAAAACCACTGTACAGCCTTCAGCTTCGCCTCAGGCTATACAGAAGTGCTTCAGGGTGGTACAATCTCAATGTCCATGGGTAGACACGTAGATAACTTATAATATTATACCTCATACATTTATTTCCTCTAATTAGCTATGTTAGCCAGTCCGGTCCATATTTTGCGATATGGATCGGAGCTCCGGGCCGAAATGTTATATAAATTACATAAAAAAATAAAATAATAATAATAAAAACAGAAACCCCCCCCCCCCAATACAATGTAAAGGACAACAAATTAAAACAATACAATCCACCCCAAAAATCAAAACAAAAATGCACCCCCCCCCCAAAAAAACAATGAAAAAAGGAAAAAGAAAAAAAAAACCAACAACAAACAGAAGTGTGTAACAATTTCAGTCTACCATGATATTTTCAGACACTGTTGTTTCTGATATTCACTTTTTCAAACTTCATGTATACACAAAGAAACCAATGGATTTTCGGTATAATATAACAAATACTGCATAACACTTCGGGTCACATGGCAGTTTATGGACCGGTCAGTCGCCCCCTAAAAGGTTATATGGACCTCAGCTTCGCTTCGGTCCATATAACATTTTAGGGGTGACTGACCGGTCCATAAACTGCCAAATGACCCTCAGTGCTATGCACTATTTGCTAAATACATAACCTCTTATATACAAACCTTCAGTAGGCCAACATTAACAAATGAGCCTTTCCCCGATTTTACAGGTTTATCTAACACAACACCCTCTCTGTATTGACATGAATCATCTGCTCTCATATGGTGGGGGCTATCCAATGGATTCAAAATACCTATAGTGTAAAATCAAAATTGTGTTAATCAAAATAGTGTCTGATAATATATATATATATATATATACAAACGTCTAGAAGCAAGTGACAACCATACAATATATCTGTCCCACTGGATCTCAAAGTTACTTTAAAGGATACTAGGTTAATACTAAATATTATATACGTCTGAAAATTAAACCAAACAGTGTTAGAATTAGATTTTTAGAGCCGTCAAATTTTTGTTCTTCCCTCGACGGGATTTAAACCCACACCATTGATACACTACAGCACCATTCGCTTAGCCTTACGTCCAGCGCCTTAGACCACTCAACCACATCCACTCCCTAAAAAAGGAGCTTCAATAATCCTAGTGTTACCTTTTCTCGTAAGGCAAATCTAGGGATAGACGTAAGACATGTGTATAAGCGTGTGTAGATGGTACATATATACTTAATATTATAATTTGACAGCAATCTAACTCAGCAATTTTTAATATATTGTATAGGATAATGAAGAATTCATTATACAGTCACAGGAAATAAAGTATATTATACAAACGTCTAGAAGCAAGTGACAACCATACAATACAATATATATATATATATATATATAGGTGATTGTGTTAGATATGTTGTTGCATGAAATGTTATATCCAGGTAGAGTCCCACAAAATTTAGGAAAGTAGTGTGTTCCTGTCTAACCTTCAATATTTTGTTCTACAGAGGGAACAGCGTGTTTTTTTTTGTTTTTTTTCTCTCACAAAAACCACGTCTCCGTCACGGAAATTAATCCTTTCCAAGATTGCTCTGTCACGGAAAACACAACGGAAATCGATCATACAGGTAAACTGATATTTTTCATCCGCGGTGGTATTATCGTTGAAAGGATTATCTTTTATCATTTCAATCAATATGTGTGTTTTTACCGCGATATAGTGTGGAAAAGATTAATATATGTGTGTTGAATACGACATAGCATGTAAATCATCATGAAAGAGATTAATATATGTGTTGAACACGATATAGCGTGGAGATCATTGTGGAAAAGATTATTATATATGTTGAACATATTTTTAAAAGGTTTAATTGTTTATATATGCACATGTACATAAGAATGCCTAAAATTAATATCTATTTGGAATGCAAAAGCTTCCTAAAATTATATACACTAGAGTATTTATAGTGTGCATTTTCACAAATGTCACAATGAAGCATAGAAATTAATCATGGGACAAACAGACAATGATTTGTACAGAATATATGATCTTTTTCATTTTTAACGGTATTGTCATTAATTTACCAAAGTGTATGAAAATTGGGCCATTTCCGCTATGAAGTTCTTTTTCTTAGTTTGTAGTGGTGTTACGATGATCGACTATAATCGATAATCAGTTGGTTGGTGTCTTAAACCAAGTACTCGAGCCCAAAAATCTATTTCCGATTAATCGAACAATTCTACTTTCACTTTCACTTTGATTTTCTGGAAATCTCGTGATGTAATTAAGCAGAAAATAACACTACAGGTTCATATTTCATCAAATCGTGTTAAATAGTTGTTTTTTTTATATTTGCAAATGAAATTATATTTCTAACGTCCATTAAAAGTATAATAAGTACAGTACATTTCCCTCCACAGTTCTTTGATTGCATTTGATATTTCACTTCATGTTTTTACTAATATTTTTGATTGTCTTTGTCTTTCAATTTCATAAGTGAATAGAAAATATTATCTTTTATTAATGATTTCCTGAAATACTGTAGATATTCTAAACATACAGAAGATGTATACATACCAGCATATTGAAGATCTTTGTGTTGTAGGAAGAATTGATTACCTGAAATACTGTAGACATTACAAACATACAGAAGATGTATACATACCAGCATATTGAAGATCTTTGTGTTGTAGGAAGAATTGATTACCTGAAATACTGTAGACATTACAAACATACAGAAGATGTATACATACCAGCATATTGAAGATCTTTGTGTTGTAGGAAGAATTGATTACCTGAAATACTGTAGACATTACAAACATACAGAAGATGTATACATACCAGCATATTGAAGATCTTTGTGTTGTGGGAAGAATGATTTCCTGAAATACTGTAGACATTACAAACATACAGAAGATGTATACATACCAGCATATTGAAGATCTTTGTGTTGTAGGAAGAATTGATTACCTGAAATACTGTAGACATTACAAACATACAGAAGATGTATACATACCAGCATATTGAAGATCATTGTGTTGTAGGAAGAATTGATTACCTGAAATACTGTAGACATTACAAACATACAGAAGATGTATACATACCAGCATATTGAAGATCTTTGTGTTGTAGGAAGAATTGATTACCTGAAATACTGTAGACATTACAAACATACAGAAGATGTATACATACCAGCATATTGAAGATCTTTGTGTTGTAGGAAGAATTGATTACCTGAAATACTGTAGACATTACAAACATACAGAAGATGTATACATACCAGCATATTGAAGATCTTTGTGTTGTGGGAAGAATGATTTCCTGAAATACTGTAGACATTACAAACATACAGAAGATGTATACATACCAGCATATTGAAGATCTTTGTGTTGTGGGAAGAATGATTTCCTGAAATACTGTAGACATTACAAACATACAGAAGATGTATACATACCAGCATATTGAAGATCTTTGTGTTGTGGGAAGAATGATTTCCTGAAATACTGTAGACATTACAAACATACAGAAGATGTATACATACCAGCATATTGAAGATCTTTGTGTTGTGGGAAGAATGATTTCCTGAAATACTGTAGACATTACAAACATACAGAAGATGTATACATACCAGCATATTGAAGATCTTTGTGTTGTGGGAAGAATGATTTCCTGAAATACTGTAGACATTACAAACATACAGAAGATGTATACATACCAGCATATTGAAGATCTTTGTGTTGTAGGAAGAATTGATTACCTGAAATACTGTAGACATTACAAACATACAGAAGATGTATACATACCAGCATATTGAAGATCTTTGTGTTGTGGGAAGAATGATTTCCTGAAATACTGTAGACATTACAAACATACAGAAGATGTATACATACCAGCATATTGAAGATCTTTGTGTTGTAGGAAGAATTGATTACCTGAAATACTGTAGACATTACAAACATACAGAAGATGTATACATACCAGCATATTGAAGATCTTTGTGTTGTGGGAAGAATGATTTCCTGAAATACTGTAGACATTACAAACATACAGAAGATGTATACATACCAGCATATTGAACATATTGAAGATCTTTGTGTTGTGGGAAGAATGATTTCCTGAAATACTGTAGACATTACAAACATACAGAAGATGTATACATACCAGCATATTGAAGATCTTTGTGTTGTAGGAAGAATTGATTACCTGAAATACTGTAGACATTACAAACATACAGAAGATGTATACATACCAGCATATTGAAGATCTTTGTGTTGTGGGAAGAATGATTTCCTGAAATACTGTAGACATTACAAACATACAGAAGATGTATACATACCAGCATATTGAAGATCTTTGTGTTGTGGGAAGAATGATTTCCTGAAATACTGTAGACATTACAAACATACAGAAGATGTATACATACCAGCATATTGAAGATCTTTGTGTTGTAGGAAGAATTGATTACCTGAAATACTGTAGACATTACAAACATACAGAAGATGTATACATACCAGCATATTGAACATATTGAAGATCTTTGTGTTGTGGGAAGAATGATTTCCTGAAATACTGTAGACATTACAAACATACAGAAGATGTATACATACCAGCATATTGAAGATCTTTGTGTTGTAGGAAGAATTGATTACCTGAAATACTGTAGACATTACAAACATACAGAAGATGTATACATACCAGCATATTGAAGATCTTTGTGTTGTGGGAAGAATGATTTCCTGAAATACTGTAGACATTACAAACATACAGAAGATGTGTACATACCAGCATATTGAAGATCTTTGTGTGGTGGGAAGAATGATTTCCTGAAATACTGTAGACATTACAAACATACAGAAGATGTATACATACCAGCATATTGAAGATCTTTGTGTTGTAGGAAGAATTGATTACCTGAAATACTGTAGACATTACAAACATACAGAAGATGTATACATACCAGCATATTGAAGATCTTTGTGTTGTGGGAAGAATGATTTCCTGAAATACTGTAGACATTACAAACATACAGAAGATGTATACATACCAGCATATTGAAGATCTTTGTGTTGTGGGAAGAATGATTTCCTGAAATACTGTAGACATTACAAACATACAGAAGATGTATACATACCAGCATATTGAAGATCTTTGTGTTGTGGGAAGAATGATTTCCTGAAATACTGTAGACATTACAAACATACAGAAGATGTATACATACCAGCATATTGAAGATCTTTGTGTTGTGGGAAGAATGATTTCCTGAAATACTGTAGACATTACAAACATACAGAAGATGTATACATACCAGCATATTGAAGATCTTTGTGTTGTGGGAAGAATGATTTCCTGAAATATGTAGACATTACAAACATACAGAAGATGTATACATACCAGCATATTGAAGATCTTTGTGTTGTAGGAAGAATTGATTACCTGAAATACTGTAGACATTACAAACATACAGAAGATGTATACATACCAGCATATTGAAGATCTTTGTGTTGTGGGAAGAATGATTTCCTGAAATACTGTAGACATTACAAACATACAGAAGATGTATACATACCAGCATATTGAAGATCTTTGTGTTGTGGGAAGAATGATTTCCTGAAATACTGTAGACATTACAAACATACAGAAGATGTATACATACCAGCATATTGAAGATCTTTGTGTTGTGGGAAGAATGATTTCCTGAAATACTGTAGACATTACAAACATACAGAGGATGTATACATACCAGCATATTGAAGATCTTTGTGTTGTAGGAAGAATTGATTACCTGAAATACTGTAGACATTACAAACATACAGAAGATGTATACATACCAGCATATTGAAGATCTTTGTGTTGTGGGAAGAATGATTTCCTGAAATACTGTAGACATTACAAACATACAGAAGATGTATACATACCAGCATATTGAAGATCTTTGTGTTGTGGGAAGAATGATTTCCTGAAATACTGTAGACATTACAAACATACAGAAGATGTATACATACCAGCATATTGAAGATCTTTGTGTTGTAGGAAGAATTGATTACCTGAAATACTGTAGACATTACAAACATACAGAAGATGTATACATACCAGCATATTGAAGATCTTTGTGTTGTGGGAAGAATGATTTCCTGAAATACTGTAGACATTACAAACATACAGAAGATGTATACATACCAGCATATTGAAGATCTTTGTGTTGTAGGAAGAATTGATTACCTGAAATACTGTAGACATTACAAACATACAGAAGATGTATACATACCAGCATATTGAACATATTGAAGATCTTTGTGTTGTGGGAAGAATGATTTCCTGAAATACTGTAAACATTACAAACATACAGAAGATGTATACATACCAGCATATTGAAGATCTTTGTGTTGTAGGAAGAATTGATTACCTGAAATACTGTAGACATTACAAACATACAGAAGATGTATACATACCAGCATATTGAAGATCTTTGTGTTGTAGGAAGAATTGATTACCTGAAATACTGTAGACATTACAAACATACAGAAGATGTATACATACCAGCATATTGAAGATCTTTGTGTTGTGGGAAGAATGATTTCCTGAAATATGTAGACATTACAAACATACAGAAGATGTATACATACCAGCATATTGAAGATCTTTGTGTTGTAGGAAGAATTGATTACCTGAAATACTGTAGACATTACAAACATACAGAAGATGTATACATACCAGCATATTGAAGATCTTTGTGTTGTGGGAAGAATGATTTCCTGAGATATTGCGGACATTCTAGATACTGTAGAATTCTAGCCATCTGAACATTGGCATGCCCTTTCTTCCCAACTCCTCGATAGTCCCCTTCAACACTTCTATAAATAGAACAATAACACATTAAATCTTTCCCACAGACACATGTATAACAAGAGTAAATCTGTTGAAAGCTGAGGCTTCCAGAAGCATTAAACAATTTACCAGAAAGTGAGCAGTCATGTATATGTGTTAGAGGTATTGATTTTGCCTCTTTCTACAATTTTGACATGTGATATATGGAGTTGTTCCGACAGTGTGGTATTTTGGAGTTGTTCCGACAGTGTGGTATTTTGGAGTTGTTCTGACAGTGTGGTATTTTGGAGTTGTTCTGAGTGTGGTATTTTGGAGTTGTTCTGACAGTGTGGTATTTTGGAGTTGTTCTGACAGTGTGGTATTTTGGAGTTGTTCTGACAGTGTGGTATTTTGGAGTTGTTCTGACAGTGTGGTATTTTGGAGTTGTTCTGACAGTGTGGTATTTTGGAGATGTTCTGACAATGTGGTATTTTGGAGTTGTTCTGACAGTGTGGTATTTTGGAGTTGTTCTGACAGTGTGGTATTTTGGAGATGTTCTGACAGTGTGGTATTTTGGAGTTGTTCTGACAGTGTGGTATTTTGGAGTTGTTCTGACAGTGTGGTATTTTGGAGTTGTTCTGACAGTGTGGTATTTTGGAGTTGTTCTGACAGTGTGGTATTTTGGAGTTGTTCTGACAGTGTGGTATTTTGGAGTTGTTCTGACAGTGTGGTATTTTGGAGTTGTTCTGACAGTGTGGTATTTTGGAGTTGTTCTGAGTGTGGTATTTTGGAGTTGTTCTGACAGTGTGGTATTTTGGAGTTGTTCTGACAGTGTGGTATTTTGGAGTTGTTCTGACAGTGTGGTATTTTGGAGTTGTTCTGACAGTGTGGTATTTTGGAGATGTTCTGACAGTGTGGTATTTTGGAGTTGTTCTGACAGTGTGGTATTTTGGAGTTGTTCTGACAGTGTGGTATTTTGGAGTTGTTCTGACAGTGTGGTATTTTGGAGTTGTTCTGACAGTGTGGTAATTTGGAGTTGTTCTGACAGTGTGGTATTTTGGAGTTGTGTGGAATCTTTTGGTTTTTCATTTTATTTAGTGTACTTAGAAAACTAGTTAAATTTAAAAAGAGAAATTTTATATATAAAATGTTGTCTTCTGACTAAATAGAATAATAACAAGAAAAAAAAATATATATGTAAAAATATTACATTTAAAAATAAGTTAACTTCTTAATCTTGAATCTATAGTTCAACTTATAGCTTTCACATACATAGAATGTATTAACAAATTTAGTAATATATTTTGGAATATATTGGGCTATCAATATCACTTTGAATGAAGAGTACAAAAAATAATAACCTGCAAAAAATACAATGTATACATGTTTTTAACGAAAATAAAAGATATGCATATTATCGATATATAACTTATCATAATTTTAGGAAATCTTAACATGAACAAAATGTGGTCCTTTAAAAATGTCTATCTAGTAATGAATGATGACCACAGTCATGAGCATAACTCACACCTCCAAGAAGATGTGACACTAGCCTGGATATTATCTGATAATACAGAAATCTAACCATTTTTAACCTAAACATAGAAATATCATTATTACTAGTTGTGTATCAATAATTCAAGACATTCAAAACCATGTATCTAAAACCAAAACTCCTATTGAAAAGATATGTATGGAGTTTTGAACAATTTTTTTGTGACACATACTGTTATTACCTATCCAAGGATCCGGTTTCGTCAAAAATAATAACTTCATTTACGTTAAATATAACAGCAGCTCTTGCTACCTGTAAAAAATGTTAATACATCAACATATTTTCATTCAAAACACAAAATCTCAGGTTGATAAAATAATATTTTTTTTTATCATCATCATAAAAATACTGATAACTACATCAAATGTTCATGTTTTAAGACATTGCTACAACTGTTCAGGCTTTCCTTCCCCATCCCATTTCCTCTTTATTATAATATCTCTATCACTAAATTCCTCTTTATTATAATATCTCTATCACTAATTTCCTCTTTATTATAATATCTCTATCACTAATTTTCACTTTATTATAATATCTCTATCACTAATTTCCTCTTTATTATAATATCTCTATCACTAATTTCCTCTTTATTATAATATCTCTATTACTAATTTTCACTTTATTATAATATCTCTATCACTAATTTCTTCTTTATTATAATATCTCTATTACTAATTTTCACTTTATTATAATATCTCTATCACTAATTTCCTTTTTATTATAATATCTCTATTACTAATTTTCACTTTATTGTAATATCTCTATCACTAATTTCCTCTTTATTATAATATCTCTATCACTAATTTCCTCTTTATTATAATATCTCTATTACTAATTTTCACTTTATTATAATATCTCTATCACTAAATTCCTCTTTATTATAATATCTCTATCACTAATTTCCTCTTTATTATAATATCTCTATCACTAATTTTCACTTTATTATAATATCTCTATCACTAATTTCATCTTTATTATTATATCTCTATTTCCTCTTTATTATAATATCACTATGTCAAATTTTATGTCTCTATCATTATCCATTTAGAAGTTATCAACATTAATGTACGAAATTTCAACTTTCCCATAGGATTCTATAGTAACCCTCACCCCCTTTGAACCCCTCAAAATATGACTTTGACCCCCTTTACCACAAAGCTGAAAACTTTAGGACCAACTAGAAACATATATCTATAACTCCACCAAGTTTCATGAAATTCTATCCAGTAGTTCCTGAGATCTGCAATGGACACGTTCATGTGTCAAAGAAAGAAAGGAGAATAATAATAATAATAATAATAAGATATGATTATAATCTAACGATTATGAAGTCTCCCAAACCGGCCACTGACAACAGGTTTAAAAAATAAATTAAAAGCTACCTTTGAAATCGAACAATGTTTAATTTTTGCGGTATTGTGGTGGCCATTTTGAAAATGGAGACCGGTAGAAATTTTTCGATGTCGGGAATCAATTCAGGACGTTGAAATCGAACAATGTTGATTTTGTGCGGTATTGAGATGGCCATTTTGAAAATGGCGACCGGTAGAAATTTTTAGATGTCAGGAATAATTTCGGGACATCATTATCTACCCACATATCAAATTTTGATGATATCGGGCAATGTTGAATTTTTACCGCCCATTTTTTATACCGTGTTTTGGCAGCCATTTTGAAAATGGCAGACATCTCAAAAATTTTGAAAACGCAGAATTGCTCCTCTAATGGTGACCTATCACTATGTCAAATTTTATGTCTCTTATCTATCCATTTAGAAGTTATCAACATTAATGTACGAAATTTCAACTTTCCCATAGTAACCCCCACCCCCTTTGAACCCCTCAAAATATGACCCCCTTTACCACAAAGCTGAAAACTTTAGAACCAACTAGAAACATATATCTATAACTCCACCAAGCTTCATGAAATTCTGTCCAGTAGTTCCTGAGATCTGCCGTGGACAAGTTCATGGTCCGCGGAAAGAAAGAAGAAGAAAGAGGAGAAGAATAATAATAATAAGAAACGGAGCAAAAACTACAAAGTTTGGGAGACTTAATAAGAAACGGAGCAAAAACAATAAGTCTCCAAATGTTGTTTGGGAGACTTAATAAAGGATTATAAAAGATGGAACATTTTGAAGTAATTTTACAAGTACAATCTGTCATTGGGATCAACATAATGACAAACTAGAGGCTCAGTGGGTTGAGCCTGTGTCGCTCACCTTTCATTCTGCTTTGAGAAAACTTTATATCGAACCTTCCATAGGTGCTTCATACCAAATTTCGCTTCATTTGGCTACTCAGTTTCAGAGAAGATTTTTTTTTGAAATTTCTTTAAAAATAAACCCCAAAAAAATTGCGTATGGTGGCAGATGCTTCCTATCAAGTTTTGGTTCATTTGGCCAAGCGGTTTCAGAGAAGATTTTTAGACATCGACCAATCAGAAACAAGAATTGCCGGTGGCAGCCATGTTTGTTAACAGATAGAGACAAATTGAGCAATCTTTATAGAGGACCTTTCATAGATGCTTCCTACCGTGTTTCGTTTCATTTGGCCATGCAGTTACAGAGGTGAAGATTTTTAGAAATCGACCACTCAGAAACAAGAATTGCCTGTGGTGGCCATGTTTGTTAACGAAACAGGAGGATATGTGCAATTTTTATAGAGTACCTTCCATAGATGCTTCCTACCAAGTTTCAGTTCATTTGGCCAAGCAGTTTCAGAGGAGAAGATTAAAAAAAATCAACCAATCAAAAACAAAAATTGCCTCAGGTGGCCATGTTTGTTAACGGATCAGGACCAAATGTGCAAACTTGATAGAGGACCTTCCATAGATGCTTCCTATCAAGTTTCAGTTCATTTGGCTAAGTGGTTTTAGAAGAGAAGATTAAAATGTGAAAAGTTAACGGACGATGGATGACAGACGCCAAGTGATGGCAAAAGCTCACATTGCCTTTGGCAAGATGAACCAAAAAGAATATTAACATGTGAATACCAATCTGATTAAAATCAGCTGTTTGTATGTGGCGTAGTACGTAGTTTACGTACTACGCCACATACAAACAGCTGATTTTAATCAGATTGTGTGAATACCTACTTGTAATGTATAGAATAAACATGTTACACTATATCAGCATTAGTTAATTTCTAAGGGAGATAATAGCAAGAGTTATCTTTCTTTTAACAGAGGAGAAGATTTAAAAAAAATCAACCAATCAGAAACAAGAATTGCCTGTGGTGGCCATGTTTGTTAGCCGATCGGGACAAAATGAGCAAGCTTTATAGAGGACCTTCCATAGATGCTTCCTATCAAGTTTCAGTTCATTTGGCCAAGCGGTTTCAGAGGAGAAGATTTTAAAAAATCGGCCAAACAGAAACAAGAATTGTCTGTGGCGGCCATGTTTGTTAATGGATCAGGATCAAATGTGTAATCTTTAGAGAGGACCTTCTATAGATGTTTCCAACCAAGTTTCAGTTCATTTGGCTGAGGGGTTTCAGAGGAGAAGATTAAAATGTGAAAAGTTAATGGACGACGGATGGAGATTAAATATTTGTAAAGCATAAAAACAAATTTAATATATATTGATCGAAATTGCCAATGTACGTGCTTATTAAATAACTTCAGATGATTGTATTTTTAAATTTTCAAATTCGATAAAATAACACTGATTTGCACTGATCTATAATTATGAAATTCAAAAGCTGACTTTTTCCCCCCCGATTCTTAGTTGATATATGTAAAAATGAACAGGTTAATATCCATGTTCCACTTCTGATAACACAATTCTACGGTCCATTTGTCTAATGTATTGAAGCTTTCTCGAAGTTTTGATACCCAATGAAACTTATTATGTTGAAAATATAAAATCAATGAATTTTATTCTGGTACAAACACAAAATCCACGAAATTACGAATCCATGAACTTGTAATTTTTAACCAAACCACGAAAATTGATACCTACGAAGACAAGTACTTTCACAGTATGTTCCCAAGAACCTAACACAGTTAATCTTGTATTCAATGGTCACTGTTGAAACAAAGGAAAAATGACAGGATAAGAGAAATGACGGCTGATTTAAGATGGGTCTATTCAAATTTTCATTTCCAGCCAGCAATGATTCGCAGATAGACTGTGCTCTATTTTCATATCAATATCCAACGAATGTATAATTTTGGTATCTAAATATTCAGCAGAGTTAAAGTTATAGTCCTGTCTGTCAAATAACAAATCTAATAAAAATTTAGATGTTTTTCAACAATTATTTTTTTTGGCTTGACACTGATTTTTGTTAGTATATAGGGGCTGTTGTTGTTAGTGATCGTATGGTAGTTGGATTTACAACTACCTGTGCAATCAGTGTCTATCACCACTAAAGCTGTGAGTGCAAATATACCACTCATAGCCAGGTATACATGATGCAACATTATGCGATAAAGTTTTTCAGTGACTTGCCACAGTTCGGTGGTTTTCTCCTAGTACTCCTGTTTCCTAACTAGATACCATTGAGATGGGAGCCATCTCATGAGGGCTCCGCCAGTGTGTCATGTGAAGATGGAATTTGTGTACCTGAAGGACAGGAAAAATGGATGTATGGTAATTGTGTACAATTTTTAATATTGGTATGCAGCACATCGTCTCCTGGAAATGCACATACATGCCAAATGTCATAAACCTATGTGAAAAAATAAATAAATTCTGAGGCGGACACGAATATACTCCTCCATAATCAATAATTGAGTCTGAGGTCAAAGGTCAAGGTCGTACAGAGGCAATACTGGTACGCGTCACATCATCTCATGGTAATGCACCTACATGCCAAATATTATAAACCTATGTGAAAAAAAATAATATCTCTGGGGCGGACACGATTTGAACCGGACGCACGGACGGACAGACTGACCACTATAGGGCGTCGTCCTTCACAAAGTGGTGGAGCCCTAACAAATATCAGGGCCCAGTCAAGAAAAAAAATAAGTAGGTCTTTCATATTTTTCGTTTTTTTAATCCAAGATGTCAACATGTACAAAACGTGGTTTCAATATTTTGGTTGATTTATGTTGACTCCACATCAGGTTTACAAATAAACTGATTTAAATGTAATATGTGGGTTTTCATATGTCCAAACTGCAATTATGTTATCTGGATTGGCTAAGAGATAGCAGTTTCTATTTAGGACATCACTTTGTTTATAATAAAACAGAGAGAAGTTGTCTATGATTCGTCAATATATTCTTACTATCTTTCATAGGACAAAGATGAATGACAATTTATCTAGCATATTGAAAGATTATACTTACTTGTCCTGCCAAGTAAGTTCTAAGTTCAGGTGACTGTGCATTGTCTAGTATAGACCCAGGTAGAGCAATGGATAAAGTTGGCTGTACTATAATATATAATACAGTATATTTATGTATATACAATGTAATCTAAATTAAGAGTTTTAACAGGTAAATAATAGGAGATCACTTCATCAGGTTGCATACCTCAATACTTTATAATAATATGCTATGTTTTTTTAATTATAAATTAAATTTCTGTTTGGTTGCAGGAGACATAGATATCAAGAGAGAAGGGCTGGATTCCAATTTACTGGTTTGACTCTGCCACATTTATAGCCAGGACCTAAATTTCTGTCAGGTATTTTGTCATCATTCTGTGCTTGGAATATTGAGTCTTGTAAGAGACAGGGGAGTGGATGCTATTTTTATGCTTGGTTATATTGTTGACCATTACTGTTTAACTGTTCAGCTATTCTGTTGTTCCATGTTGTGTTGTTTCATGTTATTGTGGTTGGTTATATTATTGACCATTACTGTTTAACTGTTCAGCTATTCTGTTGTTCCATGTTATTGTGGTTTGTTATATTATTGACCATTACTGTTTAACTGTTCAGCTATTCTGTTGTTCCATGTTATTGTGGTTGGTTATATTATTGACCATTACTGTTTAACTGTTCAGCTATTCTGTTGTTTCATGTTATTGTGGTTGGTTATATTATTGACCATTACTGTTTAACTGTTCAGCTATTCTGTTGTTCCATGTTGTGTTGTTTCATGTTATTGTGGTTGGTTATATTATTGACCATTACTGTTTAACTGTTCAGCTATTCTGTTGTTCCATGTTATTGTGGTTGGTTATATTATTGACCATTACTGTTTAACTGTTCAGCTATTCTGTTGTTCCATGTTATTGTGGTTGGTTATATTGTTGACCATTACTGTTTAACTGTTCAGCTATTCTGTTGTTCCATGTTATTGTGGTTGGTTATATTATTGACCATTACTGTTTAACTGTTCAGCTATTCTGTTGTTCCATGTTATTGTGGTTGGTTATATTATTGACCATTACTGTTTAACTGTTCAGCTATTCTGTTGTTTCATGTTATTGTGGTTGGTTATATTATTGACCATTACTGTTTAACTGTTCAGCTATTCTGTTGTTTCATGTTATTGTGGTTGGTTATATTGTTGACCATTACTGTTTAACTGTTCAGCTATTCTGTTGTTCCATGTTGTGTTGTTTCATGTTATTGTGGTTGGTTATATTATTGACCATTACTGTTTAACTGTTCAGTTATTCTGTTGTTTCATGTTATTGTGGTTGGTTATATTATTGACCATTACTGTTTAACTGTTCAGCTATTCTGTTGTTCCATGTTGTGTTGTTTCATGTTATTGTGGACCATTACTGTTTAACTGTTCAGCTATTCTGTTGTTCCATGTTATTGTGATTGTTATATTGTTGACCATTACTGTTTAACTGTTCAGCTATTCTGTTGTTCCATGTTGTGTTGTTTCATGTTATTGTGGTTGGGTATATTGTTGACCATTACTGTTTAACTGTTCAGCTATTCTGTGTTCCATGTTGTGTTGTTTCATGTTATTGTGGTTGGGTATATTGTTGACCATTACTGTTTAACTGTTCAGCTATTCTGTTGTTCCATGTTGTGTTGTTTCATGTTATTGTGGTTGGTTATATTGTTGACCATTACTGTTTAACTGTTCAGCTATTCTGTGTTCCATGTTGTGCTTTTTCATTTTACTGTGGTTGGTTATATTGTTGACCATTACTGTTTAACCGTTCTTCTATTCTGTTGTCCCATGTGCCCATGTGTTTTTTTCATGTTATTGTAGTCCTTTAGTGTTTAATCTTTTAGCCATTCTGTTGTCTCATGTTGTCTTTGATATGCATATTGATTTTTCATACATTTTTATTGATTGCTGATCATTTGTACTGACGACCAGACATCCAACTAACAGTTGAAATTGAGATGTTAAACAATATTACTAAAATAAAATACTTATATCCATTTTATATGATCGTCAGTCTGCTGCATGTTTTGGTAAAATAAAATGAAATACACAAATTCAAATACATGTACTACAAAATCAACTTGCCAATTACACCAGTATAAACCAATTGCACATTGCCCATCCAGATATTCACTGGCTAAACGCATGGTTGCAAACTGAGTTTACTGGTGATGCGCTAGCGGAGCCAGTAAACGGATATTTGCAACCATGTAATCGACAATTGATGCCGTGAAATTTTCGAATACAATACCGTTATCTCCATTTTAATGTAATCATGTGTAGGATAGATGTATATTGCCACATTATTGACAAGATGACGAAAGCGGTAATCAGCTAAAATTCTAAAAATATCTCATGCCAGTAAACAGATATTTGCAACCATTAAATCGACAATTGATGCCGTGAAATTTTCAAATACAATACAGTTATCTCCATTATAAAGTTATCATGTGTATTGACAAGATGACTTGAGTGGTAATCGGCAAAAATTCTAAAAATATCTCACGATATTTCAACCGTGGAATTGATACCGTGAAAATTACAGCATTGTCCAATCACAAACCAGAGATATTAGAATGTATATATTATATGTGCAAATTACAATTCAATATAAAACCTTTGTCAATTCCTTTGAGATCAGTTTCCTTTATTGCTTCTTCTTTTTTTTTCTCAGATTGAACTTTCTCCAGATTTTGTATCAGTCTGTCTTCTCGCCATTTCCTCTTTTCTGCTTTTCCTAATTTGAATAAAAGTGATATGTATTTTGTATATATATTACTACATGTACCAGTAAATATGTTCATAACTACATTGTATTCATTTAGTATTTCTAATGTGTTTGAATTCTATAAAATAGCATGAAAATAATTAATTTCACAATTGGTTAACATAAAAACTTATGTTTGATCATATAATACATTGTATTTGTGCAATATATTTCCATATACTACAGGTAGCTATTATGGATGGAAAGATTCTTAATTGCTAATTTCAGTAAAAGTAACTTCAAAGGAGATTGTGTAATAATGATTTTTAGAGGCAACACTGAGAGTGCCAATCCTTGTTAAAACCAAAGTTTCCTTAGAACATTTTATTGCTCACCTTGTTAACAATGTTGTGAAATACTGAAGAGAATCATAGATATCTAATTTAGTGAGCACAACATATTTCTGGAATAACCTTCATCAGGAATGTTGGGAGATATTATATTTTCAAATATCATTTCACCTCATTTTCATTTGGGGCCTGAGTAACCAATCCCTATAAGTCGTCCACATTTTTTAACCAAATCAAAACAAAGTTGTGGTATCAGTCCTCGATCACTTTCCATACTTTGGTTTTTCAATCTGTATTACGGTTTCAGAGATTACTTGATAACAAGGTTTATTAATTTCAGCATTTGGACAGATAACTGCGTAACAACAAAAGTGACCACACTGAAGAACAAAATGCTGGAGTAGGGTTTCTATTCCTTATACATGGAACCAAACCTCACTGTGGTATGTTTTCTGCTTGTTCTGGAAAATTTGGAAAAAAAGAAAAGAAAGAATAATAAAAGGTCGCTGGCCATGGGTCCCCCGACGCTAAGGTTCCTTAGTAAGTTCAAATATTGAAATTATTATGGAAAAACTTCCGTAAGAAGTGTCCAAATAGTAAAACACACATCTGACTTTTCACTCACAAGTTATCTTCTGGAAACCAAAAACTTAGCACATTTTAAGTACAAAAAGGGGCATAACTCTGGTAAAATTGTTCAAAAATCATCATTATCAAACATGACCTAGATATTCATAAGATACACTTACAAACTACAACTAATCTTCGATCTGACTTTTCATTCACAGATTATCATCCGTAAACCAAAAATTTGGTAAATTCAAAGTACAAGAAAGGTATAACTCTTGTAAGAATTGTCGAAAAATCGTCATTATCAAACTTGACCTAGATATTCATAAGATACAGATACATACATGTATCACACCTAGCTTCAATCTGACTTTTCCGTCACAAGTTATCATCCAGAAACCAATTCGGGACTGACGCACGGAACCCACTAGTCCCACTTTGATGAAGCGTTGGGGAACAATAATCATAAGAATTACAAGGTCACTTCCCATGGAAATGGAGAAAGACCTTAATAATAATAATATTATTAATGATGATGATAATAACAATGATAATAATAAAACTTTATTATAAGAGGGTGACAGAGTTAGCACAAACTAATCTTCCCAGAGGCACTCAAATACAAAACATTCTTATAATACTAATGTTTCAGTAGATAGGTGACGAAAAATACAAGTACAATACAATATTTTATAAGTAAATGCATAGATATGACATGATATATTTGAACATAATTGACATATCTGACTTATCCAGTTCAATTGAGAATCAATATCAGGATTACATGATACTGTCTACATAATTCAATCAATATCAGGATTACATGATACTGTCTACATAATTCAATCAATATCTGGATTGCATGATACTGTCTACATAATTCAATCAATATCAGGATTACATGATACTGTCTACATAATTCAATATCAGGATTACATGATACTGTCTACATAATTCAATTTTATACAATTTGTTATTGATGATGGAACCTCAAAACAAATATATTTTTGAGTAATTGTTTAGAGTAAAACACTGCTATAGTAAGGATGCCTGATGGCTACTGTAGTTTATTTGCTGTTATGTACACAGTACATCTGAAAAAAAAACTACATTATAAATTTAACAATACAAAATTACTGTGGAACGAATGTAAACAGAACGGACTTGTAACAAACTCTGTTTAAAATTAGACACAGATCTTAATCACGACTACATTTGATATTCTGCTTATACAAGATTCTAAACATACAAATTGTTTGGAATAGACAGATTTTAACTTAATTGCCTAAACACAGTGCACTTACTTTCCCTTTTCCATGTCTTCCATTCTTTCGGCTAGAAAAAAAATAATATATATATTACTAAATAACCCGTTTTTGTGGTAAGCCCTGCTAAATGTTTATACATAATATTAAATTAAACACTGGCATAAAAAACAAGAACTATATGAATACTGTTGATGTGTATAGGTATAAAAATGAGTCTATATCCGATTATCTTTGTTTGGTATTTGCCTCCAACTGCCAGGGAGCCACGTCGGTGGTGTAATGGTTAGAGTGTGCTTGCCTCGAGTATGGTAAATCATGTGTTTGAGAAAACAATAAAAGACATAATTTAATTAAAGTTTGTTTTTGCCCGCAAAAACGTATGTCTCCCCTGTCCAACAAACTGTAGTCATAGGTAAAAAATCTATTTGGGTAACAAATAAAATTAAGCTTCAATGAATAACAAAAAAAAACGGTTTTTACTCCATGAAACACAAAAACAATTTGATCAAAAGTGCTAAAGCAAGGGTTACAGGTACTATTCCATATTGTCATGGCAAAGTTCCCTATTCCAGAAAATTGCTCAGCCTATGTTCCAATGATTTTAAAGGAGTTTTGTTCTTCTAAAATCAATGGATTGGTGATGAAAACTTTTTCAGGGAAATAGTGACATTTTGATAGACTCTTGTACATATATACATATATATACAAGTTTCAGTAAGGGATATTACACTAGAGTGTTTGCAAATAACTCCCACAAAATTTAGAGGATCGACATTTCCTGGTAATATGCACAACTACATATGGTGTCCTTACTACCTACCAAGTTTCATGAAATTCTGTTCAGTAGTTTCAGAAGTATATTTCGGAAAATTTTAAGCTCAAAGGGGCATAACTCCCACAAAATTTAGGGGATCAACATTTCCTGGTAATATGCACAACTACATATGGTGTTCTTACTACCTACCAAGTTTCATGAAATTCTGTTCAGTAGTTTCAGAGGAGTTGCACTAACAAGCTGCTTCAGTAGTAAATTTCAGGAAATTTCTAAGTTCAAAGGGGCATAACTCCCACAAAATTCATGAGATCAAAATTTCCTGGTAATAGGCACAACTACATATGGTGTCCTTACTATCTACCAAGTTTCATGAAATTCTGTTTAGTAGTTTCAGAGGAGTTGCGCTGACAAACTGCTTCAGAAGTATATTTGGGGGAATTTTTAAGTTCAAAGGGGCATAACTCCTACAAAATTTAGGGGATCAAAATTTCCTGGTAATATGCACAACTACATATGGTGTCCTTACTACCTACCAAGTTTCATGAAATTCTGTTCAGTAGTTTCAGAGGAGTTGTGCTGACAAGCTGCTTCAGTAGTAAATTTCGGGAAATTTCTAAGTTCAGAGGGGCATAACTCCCACAAAATTCTGGCGATCAAAATTTCCTGGTAATATGCACAACTACATATGGTGTCCTTAATATCTACCAAGTTTCATGAAATTCTGTTCAATAGTTTGCCGAATCCCAAATTGCCGAGTCCAATTAGCCGATTCCCAAATTGCCGACATATGAAAAATATTGTTATTGCAAGTAGATTTATGCTTCTAATTTATGAAGGAAAATTGTAAATAATTAAATAAATATTTCTTTTGAAACGGTCCGACATACCAGGGAGCTTAGATTATAGCATTCGACAACCATGATTTCTGTCAAGATGAATGATGCCAAGAAATAATTTCAAAACATATGCTCTGTGAATAATAACTACAAATGTAGCATAAACATGAGAGAATACACATTTTTTGTTTTGTAAATACGCCCCAAATTTGTTTGGAGTTAATTAATTGCCGATCATTTATTAAAATCTACCATAATCACCTAGCTTGGATATTGTGGGTATAGTACTAGTTCATTTTTAGATTACCGAAATCATCAATCAGTTCTAAATAATTTGCTATTTAACGACAATTTTCGGCATTTTTTTCTTTCTTACTTAGTAAAACTCTAAAAAAAAAACATTTACTTATTTGTAGTTTTTTCCCATTGTTCTTCAATTGTTTGAGTAATGATTATCGGCATCTCCTATTCAACAATCAGTATGCATTTGATTATGGTTTTTCTAATTAAAATTGCGCGAAAAATTACTGCTTTCAATAAAATATGTACACATCATCAATATTTTGTTTTAAATAAAAAATAATATGATGAAATTTTGTCATTTTTAACAAAAGTCGGCAATATGGGATTCGGCAAAATGGAATTGGCAATCTGGTACTAATTCCATAATATAGCTCCTAAACTGGGTCCATTATATTATCAATGATAGGTGTAATTATCTGAGAAAGATCAAATCTTTTAGGGAAGCAGGGTATGATATCGTGTACATGGATGAAACATGGGTTAACCAAAATCACTGCACAGATTATATGTGGCTTCCGGATGATGGGTCTGATGCCCCAAAAATACCCTCAGGCAAAGGCAAACGTTTGATTGTTTTGCATGCAGGTACGCGAAGTGAGGGTTTGATTGACGGCTGCGATTTAGTGTTTCTGGCCAAATCAAAGGATGGTGACTATCACCAGGAGATGAATAGTGTTGTCTTTCTTGAGTGGTTTGAAAAATCCTAGCTTGGTTGTGTTAGATAATGCAAGTTATCACAATATTCCTTTTTCTGCTACTGATACCAAAAAAGTATTATATGAAAAAATAAAACAAAAAAAGACCCCAGTAGTTTATAAAACAGATAAAATTGCTAATTTACACGGACATGAAGTATTAAGAACCCAGTTCGACACTGTGAACTTAACCCGATAGAATTAATATGGGCGCAAGTCGAAGGTTTCGTTGCTAAAAACAATACCACCTTCCGATTAAAAGATGTTAAAAAACTCGCGTATGCCGCTTTCGGAAAAATTACAAAAGATGTGTGGACAAAAGCAGAAGAAAAATTGAAAGGAATACTGCAAAGAAAACTGTATAGATAGAAGTGTCATAGAACCTATTATCATTGATTTTTATGATGATGACTCAGATGACGACACGGGTTGAAATATAATCATATTAGGTATAATAGACAGAGAAAAAATGTAAAAATCGAATAAATGTCACGTTAAAGCCAATGCCGAAAATATTTGGAACATGTGTCTGCCAATTCATTAAGGTTTAAGAACAGGAGATCGTCTACCGCTAACACAGCTATGTTAAGCTAAGTTCGGCTGTGGGGGCAATCTTGGTCGAAGGGCCGAACCGACGGACACATTTTTGGAAGAGAACCATCCAATGACTATTTTATCAAAATTTAGTTCTTATTGAGCAAATGGTTTCAGACAAGAAGATTTTTATGGGAATTTCCCATAGGGTCCTATGTTAAATTAAGTTCGGCTGTGGTGGCCATCTTGGTCGGGGGTCTGAAATGCCGGACACAATTTTGGAAGGGGACCACTCAAGGATCATTTCAGCAAAGTTTGGTTGAGATTGGCTCAGTAGTTTCAGAGGAGAAGTTTTTTAAAAAATTTCATCCCCCCTTTTTCCTATTTTTTAGCTTGGCAGCCCTCTTGGTTGGAAGTCGGGATCACCGGACACAAGGTTGGAAGCGGGCCACCCAAGAACCATTCCACCAAAGTTTGGTTGCAATTGGCCCAGTGGTTTCTGAGGAGAAGATTAAAATGTGAAATGTTGATGGACGGACGATGGATGAAAAATGATGGCAATAACTAAAGGCCAGGTGAGCTAAAAATACAATTTTACTACATTGTATATATATTTTAACATAGACAAATAATTTAATAATAGATGGGAAATTGCATAATTAATAAAGGTAAATCTTAAATGGTTATTTATGTAGTATTCACTTAAAAAGTCCAAACAAATAAAATGAAAATGTATCCTTAAGAATTTTCTTTTTAATGTGATCATGATTAAAACTGTTTCTTAAATAAGTGAACCATGTGTTAAAAATGCTCACCCCCATACTTATCCACCAAACACATTAGTGGCATTAGTAAATGGCATTCAGAGATACCTAAGGGAAAATAATAGACCAGAAATAAACTTTATGCAAAAGAATTCACCTGTGTTTCCCCTATTTCAATTCATTTAAAAAAAAATTAGTGTCACTGTTCCCAAGTGTCTTATAAAAACATGTATACTGACATTGTTGTTCTAAGAATTATAGTCTATATCCTGTAATTTTACCTAGCACTATAATTTATTATAATTGATAATTGGAAAGAAAGAGTTAATTTTTTTAATGCTTAATGTCACAAAATATCATATTATAAAATGATAATAATATTTCATTGTTGTTTGAAATAATTTTTTTTTTAAGGATTGATTTTATATAGTGTCATCGTTCCAGTCCTGGGTTCTGAGTTTACATATCTCTTCATCATATAATTTGGGTCTCAGTTTCGGATTTTGCTCTATTTGTATTGTGTTGATGATCTGTTTTGCGTCAATTTTAGCCTGGTTGCTTATTTAAGAAACTTATTTAAGAAACAGTTTTAATCATGATCACATTAAAAAGAAAATTCTTAAGGGTACATTTTCATTTTATTTGTTTGGACTTTTTAAGTGAATACTACATAAATAACCATTTAAGATTTACCTTTATTAATTATGCAATTTCCCATCTATTATTAAATTATTTGTCTATGTTAAAATATATATACAATGTAGTAAAATTTATTATAATTGACACTATACTTTTGGAGGACCTAGCCTACAAGATACATGTAGAATACCATAATTGATATTTTTTTTACTAACTGAAATTTGTTAACATCAAAGCATCCAAGCTATATCATCAATAACATGAACCTTCCAAGCTGTCCTATGTGTAAAAGTGAGAACTATTCAGATTCCAAGCATTTGAATGCTATATTATATATACTGCAACTGCATAACTGACAATCTGTTAACATACACATGTACAGGTATATATCACAATGGCCTTTGCACAAGTTCAAGTTATGTTATGCAAAACAACCAAGGTACACCGAACCTATCATTTAATGGGTATCTGTATAGAATGAAAAACAACAATGGTGAACATATCTACTGGAGATGCACTGTGAAAGACTGTCCTGCAACAATAAACACATGGAACAACATACCAACTGCATTCGGACGCAGACCACACAACCACCCAAGCAACCAGGCTAAAATTGACGCAAAACAGATCATCAACACAATACAAATAGAGCAAAATCCGAAACTGAGACCCAAATTATATGATGAAGAGATATGTAAACTCAGAACCCAGGACTGGAACGATGACACTAAAACACAGTTGAACAACTACCAACATTTCTTTCTGTAAATTCATCACTATGCAGAGCCAGCCGTAAGGTTACACCCAAACTTCCAAAAACGCAACAACACATCATACTCGAAGGACCATGGACTCAGACAACTACTGGAGAAGAATTTCTACTATTCGACGATGGTGACAACAATCGCATCATAACATTTGCCACTTCACAGAAACCTGATAGACCTAGCCAATGCAAATACCTTATACTCTGATTGAACTTTCTACACATGATCCAGTCAGTTTCAACAGATATACACAATACACGCCAGGATAGATGACCAGATGTACCCATTACTTTTCGACGGTGACCGACAAGTATGGAACAACTTCAACACAGGTGGACCCCATACCACAAATCACATCCGAGGGTTGGCACAACAAACTGAAGAAGAAAGTCTCCCATGCGCACCCAAACATCTACACATTGATCAGCACATTCAAGACATCAAGACAGCAAATGAAGTTAAACCAGAATACAGTGTAACGCAGGTGGTACTATAAGACCAAAAGCCAAAAGATACCGAGACATTGACAGCCGACTATTCCAACTCAAGGAACGCCTTAGCAGTGGATGCAATGACGCTATACAGTACTCAGACACAGCATCACATTTACTCCATCTGTACTAAATTGTAATTTTAAATTTCCGTTACACAATGTAAATCTGTTATTATTTATAGTGAATAAATTTGTTACATGTTATATGATATTGTTCTATACTATACGATATACATGTGTATTAATACAATATGTAACTGTGTTTAATGTTAGTTTTTTTTTTTTTATCAAACGACTATGTAAAAAGACTATAGTATATAGGTAATTTCGTTTGATCTTTAATTAGTATGCCTATAAAAACAATTCCCACTGTGCCCAAAGGTATTTCTTACCTGGATTTTCAAAATTGGGCAGGATGGGAACACACCCTACTGCATGGTTTTTATTTTTTATCCAGATTTTTATTATTTGTGATGAAGTGACATTTTTTTTCAACGAAAAAAAAATCCTGCTCAAGAGCCCATTTTTTTCAGTTACAAAAATATAGCATCAAAATATTTTCATAAGAATAAAACACACCCTTTTCCCTAATGATATAAATGACCATGGCAATGAAATGAAATGTGATGCACACATACAACGTTAGGTATTCAATTAAAAAGCTAATATTCATGTCGTTCTGTAGTTCAAGTGAGGTGGGTGCAAGTATAAGATACAGTACTACTTTATATATATCTATATTCTCATACTAAAACCATTGCAAGGTACAATAAGGTATAGAGATGTACAGTCATGAAACAGTATTTACAATATTTACATAATAAATAAGAAATATGAAATTCTAGCCTGGAGCACACACACCTTTATTTATCTCATTAATTAGTTTACACCTGTTAGTAAGTTTTTTTTCTATTTTTGGAAGTCATTAAATATTTGAACTTGATCATATTCGGGTTCTGTATATACTTCTGTTTTATTAATAGTTTTCTTTTACATTTAAAAAATGGACATTCCATAATATAATGAAATTCATCACCAATTTCCTGTTTTTGACATAATTTACACAATCTTCTGTTTATTTCTATGTTTTGCCATCTGCCACACTCAATCGGAAGTTTATGGTTGCTAGTACTAAAAGTAGTAAAACTAAAGAAGCAGTCCGTATTGGATTTAACTGTTTCTTTTTCCGCTTAGCAGAAACTTTGGATGGTGTCTAGACATACATTGATTTGGCAGAGGAGTAGGAGTGGGCCGGAAAATGGGGGACAAGTTTTGGGGTTGACCAGAAAAGTGGCAAGCTTTCAAAACTGACAAGCAAAAAAAAAAAAATTGAAATAATATAAAAAAATGTCATTTGGATCAATATTTAGTGATTCCAAAATTCAGCTTTTTCTAAATTTACGTCAAAAAGGGGGCATGTGTCCCTTTCCACCGGCTCCTTTTTTTTAGCTATTCTAATAGAATAAACACTTTCTAACAGTGATGTGCTTGCATGGAACAATTAAGGAACAGAAAGCATTAGTTTTACCATATTCTGTTAATTATTTCAATCAGTACCCATTTTTTTTATTCATCTAACCACCCAACAAGTAAAAAATTTATCTCTTGTCGAAACTATCAGGAAAAGACGAGTTTTCTTAAATAGTAAGAAAAGAGAGTATTTAGCAACAGGTACTCAGGGACAGAATAGCCCCACATTTTTTTCATAACTACGAAAAAAATATATCGTATCCTTCTGCTATTATTTTCAGTTTAAGCAGTCGTTAATTTGATATACATGTATTATCCTCACAAAATGACCAAAAAATCCATCTTCGATTTAGTTTTACATTGCATTTGTATGAGAGTGGTTCCATGTACAAAGGTTTTGTAAGATTATCAGTCAGTATAATCTTACATAATATTTGAATACAGTAGTGTCAGTACTACCAAAATCTTCCGAAAATGGTTAAGAATAGTAAGACACAATGAATTTTATTTATTTAACTTTTTATTATGCCGTTCATACTACTTGTTATCTGCTATTATTGATTAAACTCAAAGTTTTTCTAAAATAAATTCTATAAAATTGTTAATCAGCTTTTTGTTGAAGCTTTAAAAGTTAATAACATTACACGAAAAAGGAATATATTCTCAGTATAATTTTGTCACATATAATTTTAAAAGAGTATAATTTAGATATTGAATATTGCCTAAATATAGATAAATATTTTGTATGTGGAGGCAGATACATGATGTCTGGTGGAAGCGATGGACCCGTCAGATTCCTACATCCTGTTTGCCGACTTAGTTGATTTTTATACACATTGAACATACAATGTATATGTTCATTTTTCGTCGCATTTTTCTCAGCAACTATTGATGGCAGAAATCTGATATTTGGTCACAAGCTTCATATAGGTACCCCATATCGTTTTTGGACCCATCAGATTCCTACTTCCTGTTTGCCGATTTTGTTGATTTTTATACACATTTAACATACATTTGTATATGCACATTTTCGTCGCATTTTTCTCAGCAACTATTGATGACAGGAATCTGATATTTGGTCACAAGCTTCATATAGGTATGCCATTCCACGATATGGGTTACCTATATGAAGCTTGTGACCAAATATCAGATTTCTGCCATCAATAGTTGCTGAGAAAAATGCGACTAAAAATGGACATATACAAAATGTATGTTCAATGTGTATAAAAATCAAGTCAGCAAACAGGAAGTAGGAATCTGATGGGTCCAAAAACACTTCCCACGATATGGGGTACCTATATGAAGCTTGTGACCAAATATCAGATCTCTGCCATCAATAGTTGCTGAGAAAAATGTGATGAAAAATATGCATATACATGTATGTTTATGTGTATAAAAATCAACAAAATCGGCAAACAGGAAATAGGAATCTGATGGGTCCAAAAACGCTTCCCACGATATGGGGTACCTATATGAAGCTTGTGACCAAATATCAGATTTCTGCCATCAATAGTTGCTGAGAAAAATGCGACAAAAAATGAACATATATGTTCAATGTGTATAAAAATCAACTAAGTCGGCAAACAGGAAGTAGGGATCTGACGGGTCCAAAAACGCTAACCACGATATGGTATACCTATATGACGCTTGTGACCAAATATCAGATTTCTGCCATCGACAGTTACTGAGAAAAATGCAACAAAAATATCTTGGACGGACGGAAGGACGGACAGAGGTAAAACAGTATACCCCCCTCCCTCTTCGGGGAGCAGGGGTATAATTATCGCCATCTTTTGCTGGTTTTTGTCAGGTTATTTCTATATCATTCAGTACATCCTTTTAAATACCCAGTTATTCTAAATGTTACCCTAAGACTAACCTTCGATGGAAATATTTTAAATTTTCCTGTGCACTCGCATATAAGGGACCCTTTGTAAAGTTGTTGATTTTTGTCAGTTGGTTGGAAGTGGACAGTACAAATTATTGCCATCTTATTAGATGTAGAAAATGAGATTAAAATTAGCAGTGCAGGTAAAGGAAAAGGTTTTAAAACAAAAAACTAAGGTGTTATCAGTGTTCAACAATCTTTAGTAGATCCATTTGCTATTTTTTCCTTTCAAAGTAGACAAAAATGCAGAGATGCCCATTACCATACACACAATCATTAATTTGATATAGAAATAATGAATCAAATATAAGGATGTGTGCTTATTCAGGATACATGTGTTAATTTACTGCTAATATTTGGAAAAGATGATTTTGGAATGTTACTCAGGTTACACTTTCAACATGTCCATTTTTTATTTTTAGATTTTACATCCATGTGATCCCCCAAGTTCTTTATATATATATTTATGGGTTCTGATCAGGTTTTATTTGATTTCTTTGGAATATGCAGATACATTCAACATGTACATCATTCATAAACATGTATAGTCTATACATAACATGACCAATATGCTTATAATATATTATTAATTCGACCAATCAGATCACACGTGCAGCCTTCACATGTAAACAACATGGAATAGGATTTCGAAACCTTCAAATTCTGTTAAGAATTGCTTAAAAGTTGCAGATAGGTAAAGATAATTATGACAAAAAGGAATAGGAATATCAAAAATATATCTATTATGCTTCAAAGGGGTACCAATATTATGGCAAATCAGGTCAAGACACAAATACAAAACTATTTTGAAACCAGAGGCTCTCAAGAGCCTGTATCGTTCACCTGGTAATAAAAAAAACCAATTGGTCCTATGTAAAAACTATGTCCTGCGTCATCTTGGAATTACGATCAACATAAAAAACACAAAGTTTGTAAAGGACCTTCCAATGATTGATGCACAGTTTAGGTTCAATCAGTGCAATAGCTTCAGAGAAGAATATATTTCTGTATTTTCCCCATATGGTTCTGTGTTAATACTATGACCTGTGGTGGCAGCCATCTTGGATTTCCGATCGGCATAAAAAACAGAGGACCTTCCAATGATCATTCCTGGGCAGTTTGGTTTCAACTGTCCAAGTGGTTTCAGAGAAGAAGCATTTTGAAACATTTTTCCCATAGGGTCCAATGTTAAACTAAGTCCTGCCGTAGCCGCCATTTTGAATTTCATATAAGAATAAAAAACGTATATTTTGTAGAGGACCATTCAATGAACATTCGTGTACAGTTTGGCTTTAATCATATTTGTAGTTTCTGAGAAGAAGGCATTTGAACATTTTCCCATAGGGTCCAATGTTAATCTATGTCCTGCGGTGGTGGCCATCTTGGATTTCCGATCGGCATAAAAAACAAACACCTTGTAGAGGACCTTCCAATGATAATTCCTGGGCAGTTTGGTTTCAATTATCCAAGTGGTTTCAGAGAAGAAGCGTTTTGAAACATTTTTCCCATAGGGTCCAATGTTAAACTAAGTCCTGCCGTAGCCGCCATTTTGAATTTCATATCGGAACAAAAAACGTAAAGTTTGTAGAGGACCATCCAATGTACACACATATGGACAGTTTGGCTTTAATCATATTTGTAGTTTCTGAGAAGAAGGCATTTGAACATTTTCCCATAGGGTCCAATGTTAATCTATGTCCTGCGGTGGTGGCCATCTTGAATTTTCGATCGGCATAAAAAAACAGAAACTTTGTAGAGGACCTTCCAATGATCATTCCTGGGCAGTTTGGATTCAATTGTCCAAGTGGTTTCAGAGAAGAAGCGTTTTGAAACATTTTCCCCATAGGGTCCAATGTTAAACTAAGTCCTGCCGTAGCCGCCATTTTGAATTTCATATCGGAACAAAAAACCTAACGTTTGTAGAGGACCATCCAATGAACATTCATGTACAGTTTGGCTTTAATAATATTTGTAGTTTCTGAGAAGAAGGCATTTGAACATTTTCCCATAGGGTCCAATGTTAATCTATCTATTGCGGTGGTGGCCATCTTGGATTTCCGATCGGCATAAAAAACATAAAATTTGTAGAGGACCTTCCAATGATCATTCCTAGGCAGTTTGGTTTCAGAGAAGAAGCGTTTTGAAACATTTTTCCCATAGGGTCCAATGTTAAACTAAGTCCTGCCGTAGCCGCCATTTTGAATTTCATACCAGAACAAAAAACGTAAAGTTTGTAGAGGACCATCTAATGAACATTCATGTACAGTTTGGCTTTAATCATATTTGTAGTTTCTGAGTAGAAGGCATTTGAATATTTTCCCATAGGGTCCAATGTTAATCTATGTCCTGCGGTGGCGGCCATCTTGGATTTCCGACCGGCATAAAAAACAAAAAATTTGTAGAGGACCTTCCAATGATCATTCCTGGGCAGTTTGGTTTCAACTGTCCTAGTGGTTTCAGAGAAGAAGCATTTTGAAACATTTTTCCCATAGGGTCCAATGTTAAACTAAGTCCTGCCGTAGCCGCCATTTTGAATTTCATATCGGAACAAAAAACCTTAAGATTGTAGAGGACCATCCAATGAACATTCATGTACAGTTTGGCTTTAATCATATTTGTAGTTTCTGAGAAGAAGGCATTTGAACATTTTCCCATAGGGTCCAATGTTAATCTATGTATTGCGGTGGCGGCCATCTTGGATTTCCGATCGGCATAAAAAACATAGAATTTGTAGAGGACCTTCCAATGATCATTCCTAGGCAGTTTGGTTTCAATTATCCAAGTGGTTTCAGAGAAGAAGCGTTTTGAAACATTTTTCCCATAGGGTTCAATGTTAAACTAAGTCCTGCCGTAGCCGCCATTTTGAATTTCATACCGGAACAAAAAACGTAAAGTTTGTAGAGGACCATCTAATGAACATTCATGTACAGTTTGGCTTTAATAATATTTGTAGTTTCTGAGAAGAAGGCATTTGAACATTTTCCCATAGGGTCCAATGTTAATCTATGTATTGCGGTGGTGGCCATCTTGGATTTCCGATTGGCATAAAAAACATAAAATTTGTAGAGGACCTTCCAATGATCATTCCTAGGCAGTTTGGTTTCAATTATCCAAGTGGTTTCAGAGAAGAAGCGTTTTGAAACATTTTTCCCATAGGGTCCAATGTTAAACTAAGTCCTGCCGTAGCCGCCATTTTGAATTTCATACCAGAACAAAAAACGTAAAATTTGTAGAGGACCATCTAATGAACATTCATGTACAGTTTGGCTTTAATCATATTTGTAGTTTCTGAGTAGAAGGCATTTGAATATTTTCCCATAGGGTCCAATGTTAATCTATGTCCTGCGGTGGCGGCCATCTTGGATTTCCGACCGGCATAAAAAACAGAAACTTTGTAGAGGACCTTCCAATGATCATTCCTGGGCAGTTTGGTTTCAACTGTCCAAGTGGTTTCAGAGAAGAAGCATTTTGAAACATTTTTCCCATAGGGTCCAATGTTAAACTAAGTCCTGCCGTAGCCGCCATTTTGAATTTCATATCGGAACAAAAAACCTTAAGATTGTAGAGGACCATCCAATGAACATTCATGTACAGTTTGGCTTTAATCATATTTGTAGTTTCTGAGAAGAAGGCATTTGAACATTTTCCCATAGGGTCCAATGTTAATCTATGTATTGCGGTGGCGGCCATCTTGGATTTCCGATCGGCATAAAAAACAGAAAATTTGTAGAGGACCTTCCAATGATCATTCCTAGGCAGTTTGGTTTCAGTTATCCAAGTGGTTTCAGAGAAGAAGTGTTTTGAAACATTTTTCCCATAGGGTTCAATGTTAAACTAAGTCCTGCCGTAGCCGCCATTTTGAATTTCATACCGGAACAAAAAACGTAAAGTTTGTAGAGGACCATCTAATGAACATTCATGTACAGTTTGGCTTTAATCATATTTGTAGTTTCTGAGTAGAAGGCATTTGAATATTTTCCCATAGGGTCCAATGTTAATCTATGTCCTGCAGTGGCGGCCATCTTGGATTTCCGATTGGCATAAAAAACAGAATATTTGTAGAGGACCTTCCAATGATCATTCCTGGGCAGTTTGGTTTCAACTGTCCAAGTGGTTTCAGAGAAGAAGCATTTTGAAACATTTTTCCCATAGGGTTCAATGTTAAACTAAGTCCTGCCGTAGCCGCCATTTTGAATTTCATATCGGAACAAAAAACCTTAAGATTGTAGAGGACCATCCAATGAACATTCATGTACAGTTTGGCTTTAATAATATTTGTAGTTTCTGAGAAGAAGGCATTTGAACATTTTCCCATAGGGTCCAATGTTAATCTATGTCCTGCGGTGGCGGCCATCTTGGATTTCCGACCGGCATAAAAAACAAAAAATTTGTAGAGGACCTTCCAATGATCATTCCTGGGCAGTTTGGTTTCAACTGTCCAAGTGGTTTCAGAGAAGAAGCATTTTGAAACATTTTCCCATAGGGTCCAATGTTAAACTAAGTCCTGCCGTAGCCGCCATTTTGAATTTCATATCGGAACAAAAAACCTTAAGATTGTAGAGGACCATCCAATGAACATTCATGTACAGTTTGGCTTTAATCATATTTGTAGTTTCTGAGAAGAAGGCATTTGAACATTTTCCCATAGGGTCCAATGTTAATCTATGTCCTGCGATGGCGGCCATCTTGGATTTCCGATCGGCATAAAAAACAGTAACTTGGTAAAGGACATTCCAATGATCATTCCTTTACAGTTTGGGTTCAGTCAGTTCATTAATTTCAGAGAAGAAGATCTTTGAAATTTCAGCCAATCAGAGCATATTATTGGCCCTGGCAGCCATATTGAATATCCGACTGGAACGAAAAACAGTAACTTTGTAGAGGACCATCCAAGGAGCATTCCTGCTAAGTTCGGTTCCAATCGACCAAGTGGTTTCGGAGAAGAAGCTTGAAATGTGAAAAGTTTACAGACGACAGACGACAGACGACGGACGCCAAGTGATGGCAATAGTTCACCTGGACCTTTGGTCCAGGTGAACTAAAAATGTTATATGAAAATTTGACATTTGAGATTCCTCCCTTGTCACGGCGTGCTGTGGTTTTTTGCACAGGCACTCGAATTCCGGACCCCCTTTTTCCTCATTTGGTCCCTCCCGTGATTATGGTATGGATCTTTGTCTGGAAGTATATCTTTGAGCCATTTATCCATATTTTACAACATTTCGTGTTACAACTCTCTCGTTCTACTAACTTTTGTTTCTAGGTCCAGCTGCCGTTTTACTTAAATAAACATAAAGGTAAGAAACAATCGTCAAAATACGAAGAGGGAATCCTCGCTTCAACTCGATATTTTACAATAACGTGCCAGTTTTAAAAAGGACCTTCGCTTGTCCTCGTCTCAAAAATGATTTCCCTTCATTCCTATCTAGTTTATACGTACGAACAACAAATATTTATTGACGAAATTCAAGTTTATTCTCGACGACACATCCAACTTTCCTCCACTCGTGCCCATTCAGGAGGTCAACCGAGCATATTTTGTTTCGCGCTATTTCATTGGTCGAAAAGATTTTTAGAACTTTTTTAGCGAAATGTTGTAAAATATGGATATATGGCTCAAAGATATACTTTCAGACAAAAGATCCATACCATAAATTAATTGCAGGAGGGACCAAATGAGGAAAAAGGGGGGTCCGGAATTAGAGTACCTGTGGTTGTTTGAATTGATAGTTGAGTTGAGTGATAAAAAAAAATCGTAACAAGCCCCTGTGATTTAATTTCAAATATATACTCCCTTCCTATGGTACCGCAGGTTCTATGATACCGCGGTATTTATTTTGTCTGTTCCTATGCACTGCAGCGCCACCTACCGGTTTTTCTATTTATATATTCATAAACACAACAGTCACATTTATCGAATCGTCTGGTCATTCTGTCCAAATGTCTAGAATTTTTGTAAGTACACGTATTTTTATCTTTTCCTTAGAAATAGCGGACATTTTATTTTACCCTGATACCATGCTTTGTAAAATGTCCAATAATTAAACCATAGATGTCATAATTCGTCTGCTATTTTTTTAGAAATGTCGTCCGTTTGTTTACGTTTCATTTCAACCCGATTTGGGATTTTTGGTGCTATTTTTAGTTACTTTCTAGACCGACAAAGTTGATGGAAAAATTAAGCTATGAAAACATATTAACCAACGTAACGTTACAACAAATTGACTCAACTTCGTTACATTTGTTATTTCAAAGAAACTTTACTTTAAAAAATGTGATAAATTATCAAGATTTTCTTTATGGTATAAGTTTGCCAGATATTCACCTTGATTTAGTATTTATAAACGATGTCTTGATTTGTCAAACATTGTGTCCCATAACATTAATTTTGCAATTACCGCGATATCATAGGAAACCATTTCTTAGAGGTACATCGGCGTTGTCATAGGGAAAAGTGGCGACGTATTTTTAAACAAATTCAAAGAATAAAATGAATTGTGGGGGAAAATTGGTTTCTACACCGGGGAATAAAATATAACATTTTTGGATTAATTCCGAAAACTAGTTACGTTACACAGACGTTAAACATTAAGTACCGCGGTACCATAGAACCCCGGGCTACTTCCGTCCTCTTCAAAGGCCGCACCTTCTCATATTATTTGAAATGGCTAAATTTTTTTTTACATTTTTTGGCATATCAGACTTGTCATATATTTTGTGTCCATGCTCTTCTGCTTCTTGCATATTAGACCTATGACATCCACCAGGGGATTATAGTATATGCATCCACTCAATCGGCAAAGGGAGATAATTCATTAAAGGATTAAGACAAATAACTGATTCCGTCCCAACCCATGACCATGTGGTAAAAAGTTGCTGCTTTGTAGAAAAAAAAAATATACAAGAGTGACACCGTGCAATAGCGGTTGACATTTTACTAACACAAAACTCAAAATATAGAGAATATCCTATATAGTCATAAAATTCCCAGCTTAAAACATACCTGTTATATTTTCCAGGTTTTAGTGCGTTTCAATAATCAATCAGCTGATGCAGCAAAACAAAGACGCAAATTCATCTTTGTTAAAAAGCCGTAGATAAAGGCGACAAAGCAGTAATATTGAAATTTGAGAGTATTTATTACTTCATCAATAGTTGTATATACAGTAAGATCGGTAAGATATTCATCAGTTTTTTCTTCTATATTTGTCAAAATTATTGATTACAAAATTGGGTGGTTAGTAAAAGTGGTAACCCGGGCCCGGGTCTGGTTCCAAATTCGTATTTTCTTTATTACATCTTTATTAAGGCATTAATTTTAATAAAATTTGAACATAATGCATAAAATTATGTATTTTATCACATTTTTTAAACAAATATAAACAAAATTAGTTTTTATACGAAATATCACCATTATCAGCAATACAAGTTTTCGAAGTTAGTAAAAGTTGTAACCCGGGCCAAGGTAAAATTTTCAATTAATCGATGATTACACCTTTATTTCTCGTTAAAACTTCACAATATTCAGAATGAACATTTTTCAGTATTAAAGAAATGTAAAAAATATTTTAAATTCAATGGTAATGTTCTCTTTTGTCATTATGGGAGCATTTTAGATTCTGATAAAAGTTGTAACCCGGGCCGGACGTGATGCATTGTTTTGAGGGTACTTGAAAATTGACCTGAAAAGATATGATCATCTATATCTTTTTTACTACTCAATATAATCGATTCAAATTTTGGTCAGCTTGAGATATCAGTATATACTTTACAAAAAAATTAAAAAATTAATAAAAATATTGTGTATTAGTATCAATATTTACCTGTACACCCAGTTACCTGTACACCCATCGTGGAGAAAAAAGAAAACTTTTTTTTTTAAATTGATCAAATATACTTGTTGTTGTTGTATTGAAGTATGTTTTTACAAAATTTCAAGTATTTTAAAGAAGTAATAAAGGTGCAATCATTGATTAACTGAAAATTTCGTCTTGGCCCGGGTTACAACTTTTACTAACTTGGAAAACTTATATTGCCGATATTTTGTATAAAAACTTTTTTTTTTTTTTATTTGTTTAAAAAATGTGATAAAATACATAATTTTATGCATTATGTTCAAATTTTATTAAAATTAATGCCTTAACAAAGATGTAATAAAGAAAATACGAATTTGGGCCCGGGTTTTTGGAACCGGACCAGGGCCCGGGTTACCACTTTTACTAACTGCCCAAAATTGTAGCATCGTGTTATCGGTTTTCGTGCTATTATCGATTTTCAGATATAGCGATTAACAGTGTTAACGGTAACCAGGGGTTTCAAAGTGGGCCGGTACTTTTACCCGCCTGAGATCGTGTATAGTACCGGCAGAAATTACTGAACCCCCCAAAATTAGCGGTGGTCAAAACCACAAGTACGATGGTCGATAGGCTTGTGGAATATTTTTCATAAAAAATTGATGATCACGTCAATTGCTGAATTCTCGCATTCAAATCGAACAACTGCGTCACGACTAGTGATGGGAATCGGTAACATTTTCAAGATCGATGATCGTTATATCAACATCGACCGATGATCGATCATCGGTGACAATTGCCAGTTAAATGTATTTATTGACTATAATTAATCAAATAGTCTTTATTTCAAGAGTATGATTGACAAAAGTAAAGATATGCATGAAATTGTATCATAAATTTATAAACTATAATTTTTCCATTAACATTAACTTTAAAATAGAACAAAACAAAAGATCGTTTTCCATATGTGTAACACCTGATATAGATAGATAAATAATAGACTAGTCCAAATATGTGTTTGACAAAAGTAAAGATTTGAATAAAATCAAATAATATATTTACAAACTATAATTTTTCCATTTGTAAACATTAACTTAGAACAAAACAAAAGATCGTTTTCCATATGTGTAACAGCTGATATAAAATGGACTATTCCGGGAAGTAGATAAATAATAGACTAGTCCAAATATGTGTATTGACTGAGTGTCAAAAGTACACTTGGACAAAATTGTCAGATGCTTGTCAGTATGAGGGCAAACAAAAACCAGCTGGGATAAAACTGCAATATTTTTGTCAGTATGGAGACAGAAAAAAAAAACAACCAAAGAACAAAGTTAAGCATATATATTTTAAACACTATTGAATCAGAATCGACCACAAGGTTTAAGAATCGATCATCGGATCGTATGATGACCTCTGACTGATTAATCGATGTTTCCGATGATCGGTACACCACTAGTCACGACCAAGTTGATGGGATATTCCCTGTTTTAAAAATAACTTTACCTTAGAATCGTAAATAGCAGTTTGCGCATGCGGTAAATAGATATGTTTTCGCCCCAATATCTTTTCATCCTTGTGTAAAACTCGGACCGGAACAAAGCTGACATCATTTCAAAATAAAAAAATGACCGATTACAAATTATGTTCAAACACAATTTAGTGTAATCTCCAGTAATATAAGTATGATCATTTTGTATTGAATGAATGAATGAATGAATTCTTTATTTGCAAAAAGCATATACATGCTATAGCAATCAAACAGATATATACACATGTAACACAATGACAAAAAGCAGAGAACAATTAAACACATTATATATCGACAACAATATTAACTAATTATATGACATCTGATTTTCCAAGCTGCCGTTAGATAATTATATAATTTTATAGTGAGATTTTTATTGGCAGCTTTTAATAAATGTTCAAGTTTATAAATATTCGACCAAGAACAGTAATATGTTGGCAAAAAATGCGTACGTACAGATCTATATGCAGGACAAACTAACACAAAATGATATTCGTTTTCAACAACATTCATATTGCAACACAGACATAAACGTGATTCTCTTGGGGTATTGTTATAACGACCAAGTTCAATATTCAATTTTAATGTACCACTGCGTAATTTTGTAAGTAGATACACATTACTACAAAAATTAAGATATTTCTCATGACAAAATTCTACCTTAATATTTCTATAAATACACAGTTTATAATAAAAAATATTATGAATATATGAATACACAATATTTTGTGCGATTTTTTTTATCCATTTAAAACCCAGGGTCGAATCATTCTGGGGCATACTGTCTTGTTGCTTAACTCCGTCCATATTGTTTAACTTCCGGTATAAAAAAATAAAAACCTATGGCTAATTTATTTACATATTTTGACGGGGCCCTACCGCAGTTGTTCACAGTAATGAAAGTGTGCTGAAAAACATTTTTAAAAGGGGGTACGAGGAGATAAGGGAGAGAAAATTACTAGAAATCTTGAAAAAGGACCGGACATGGCTCAAATACGAATTACATTGTAATGTCAAAACACCGGCCCCCCTTTTTTTCCAAAATAATTTAACTTTTGTGATTCAAATGTTAATAAATGTCTTCCCGCGAATCGTTTTTGTTCGAACATTTTTTTTGCACACAAGTCGTGAAAGTAACAATTCATATTTTGTTTAATTATATTTGTATTGATCTATTAAAAAATTATAAATTTTATTAAAGATTGATGATTGCAAATTAAATTTATATGTTTCATCAAGGACGTATTCTATATACGTCCTTGGTTTCATTAATTATGACACTTATATGTCTTGATCCTGCCAATGGTCTTTGATGAGTTTAATTACTGGTAATAAAGTAAAAAAAAACCACACAAGCCAAGGTATTGTGAAAAAGAAAAGGATAAAGCCAACAAAAGAATTTTGAGAAGTTCAAGCTTTGATAACAATGGCTTGGTCAAGCCTAGCTGCGGAACCGTAGCTCTTTATGGTCCTTTTGGTTTTTTTTAAGATATGGCAGACTATCTATGAATAATCTTGGCTGAAGTCTGTAAACTGAAATATTCAATAAAGAAATTGGGGAAAAAATCCAGGCGTTATGCATGGTCTTCACTCTTGGTGAAATCTGAACTCGAAAGTTAATGGGATTTTTCTTTCAAAAACACTTAATGTTTTGCAGTCTCTGAAGTATATTTTTTGGTCCACAAAATGCTAGATTTCAGGAGCTTCCGCCACCTGGACCCCTTATGGCCCTCAGCCTAATTTTTTAGGTACCTCCTAAAATTTAAGAAGTACCTCCTATTATAAAAAACTTTGAAACCCCTGGTTAATCCTTCATTCATATGACGATTGGAATTTTCAAAGAATGGCTAGTTAAATATTTCTTTGTACATACGATTGTTTTTAAAGCCATTCTTGTATTTTAATATATTCTCGATTATCTGGCAACTTTTGTTGTCAGTAAAATGGCGTCATCTGTTTTCGTGTGAAGTAAAAACAAGGCCGATATACGGGATGGAAACGAATATATAATCCGGAAATGGCTGGTTTTAAAATTTCATGGTTCTGGCCATCTACCAAATCATACTACATCTAAATAAAATAACAGAATGTTTGAAAATTACCACTTTCAAAATTGTGTTTACTTTTGATGTTTTTTTTAGTGCTGAAACCACAATGCACTGCAAAGTGACATGTATTTTATATAAGAAACAGGCACATTTCAGTCAGCTCTTTTGTTTACAAGTACGATCAGTGACCCCATGACAGTTACATGACAGGAAGAGCCGGTGTCTGAGAGGCAGATGACATAGTTAAATTTTATATAGCCCTTCTGGATTTTTTTCCAGCTACTTTATAAATGAAGTAAATTTTTAGCATTACAAAAAGTATGGTTCAGTAGGTAGGTTCACTGTTCTTGGTACTTACGTCTTTAAAAGCAAACTTTAACATCTTTTACAGATGTCACGCTGTAGTGTAGTCTTGTTTATGTTCCATAAATAGAAACCGGAAGACACGTCAAAAATAATGCGTGTGCTGTGGAAATCAAAATAAAATGGATAAAACGAAAACAGATGATGCATGAAAACACATACCATGACGATATATTTACATGTATTAATTAGGGTATGCAACTGTCTAGTCCGAGATTCCTCTGCCGTCCGACGGCTTTTATGGACTTGCTGTAGCCGTCTACACGGACGGCAGAGGAATCTCGGACTAGCAATTGTTGTTTGAAATTTTGCAAGTTTATCTAACCCAACTGGTTTTTTTTTTATATCCATATACATGTACATATTTTATTAATATGATAATAGGTGTTACCTATAGTACACTCCAAGTGTATCAACGATCATACTCTCAGGTCGGACATATTCCTCTCAAAATGTCCGACTCACTCCAGAGAAATGTCCGACAAATTTGAGAGTCAACACTCTCTAAGTCCGACTATTTGGTCGGACATCGTGGTCGGACGTGAGAGTGGATATTTAAAGATTTTTTTTACATTTCTCGAGGTGAACATGTCAAACATTTTGTGATCGATGCGTATTTGTAAGCGTACTTTCTTTCCGGTATGTAGAATGTCCGGGTACGTAAATACCCTAGTGTATTTCTACCTTGCACCATAATCGCACCAGGAAAGGTAGCTCAAAGGTCAATATATAACTGAAATATTGTTGAAAAGTGATGTTTAAACACTCATAGCCTCATATAAATTATTGCAATAAAATATCTATTAAGTAACGAAATCGATATAAATTATTTTCCAGTATATTTAATATAAAACGTTTACTGTGAGATGTATTGCAACTGCCATTTTTTACTACAACCACGTGCACATGCCCGTGTTTAATGGAAAAGCTATAGCTATATTTAGATATTTTGTGATAATAATTTTATATTGTAAATCGATCCACCCTGTGATTTTTTTCAACAAGATACATTTTTTATAGTATATATTTTATTATAAAATACAATATTGAACTGATTTTCGCTAACACTTCAATCACTGAATATTGATTTTTTCGGATGTTGAATATTTTATCCCCAGAATTGCACCCCCTGTTAGTATACATTTATTGCTTTATTTAAAAAAAAATAACACCAAGAACATCGATGATACGAGTCTTCTTATTCAGAAATAAACCTACATCGAAATAAAGGTATACATTTTTTGTACTGTAAACAAAATCATCATTTTTATCTAGATTTATCGTCCGAAAAATACGGTACTCCTCTACTATACTAAATTGGATTAAGTGATGGGAATTAGGTGCCATCATCAAAATAAAGATTTAAAAAATGTATTTTATGATAATGATGGCTGATTAAAATTGTTTGTCATGCATTAGCTGTCAGTTGTAATATACAGGATGTAACAAATATACAGGAAGTGCCCCTACTGTGAAGCCATCTATTTTGAGATGCCATTCAATGAAAATAACAACCTGACCATATTGAAAAATTGTTAAATAAGAATAAGAATTAGATAAGAAAATAAAATTTATAGAAGGCAAGGATTTATATAATTAACACATTAAGTCACAATTCATTTATTTAGCTTGGGTTAGTTATCAATTAAAAAGACAAAAATGATTTAAAAAAAAATCTGTCTAATAAGTATTTACCTAAATAACGATATCATGATGTATAATAATTTCTCACCATAAATGTATTTATTTTATTAAGATATTTATACACATATATAAGAAAAAAGATATAAATTTATTTTTTAAGTACAAATAAATTGGAAGACGGCTTGAAAATCGAAAACGCAAAATAGTTATCTATGTTTATAAGTCTTAGTAAAAGGAGTCTTGAGCAACATTTTTTTTCCACACCTGTGATAGGTGTATTTGTATATCATGAATGCACGATGCGACGACATGCTGAGATGGGTGATATTTTGACGGGTAAACTGTAGAATACACTAATAAAATATTATTTCACCTATATCAGGACTCCGCAGACTGCCAATTTTCAAGAAAAAAAACAGGGATTTATGGATTTATGACCCATTCGCCATAAACAAAATAAAACTTAAATTTTACTAATTAATTTTAATCCAAATTTGCCTTTAAAGAAATAAATGTAATCAATTAGAATTATTTAGCAAACACGTAAAAGAGCAAACGCACCCGATATCGTAAACCGGCAACTCTCTGCAACAAGTGAAAGGGCCTTGGCATCGATTGTCGCGAGTACATAGGGACATATTAATATTCACTTCTAGTGCACTTAAAGCATGGATACTGCATGTTAATACATTTTATTCATGGATATTGTATATATCGCCTGTGACAGCTGTTAACATATCTATACTTTCCGTACTGTATATCACTCATTTACTTCAGCTTAACTAAGATATGCATGTTTCTTTATGCACAAATTTATTGGTTAGCAGAATTTGGGGACGTTTCCTGTTTACAATTTAACTATCTGAGAGTGGAGACTCTCACTCCGACCTGGGAGGATTTTGTCGGATGATTTTGTCGGACAATTTTAAGAGTGACACTCTCTTCAAGTCCGACAAAACTCTGTGTCCGACCTGAGAGTATGATCGTTGATACACTTGGAGGGATCTGTAACTTGGGACGAAGTCCAATAATTTACCCGTTGTATAAAAACCACAGTTGGATTCTATAACGTACCAGATACAGATACAGAATTTTTGTTAAACAATAATATGAGACAGGTGCTACCTGTAGTGCCAGCGAAGCATAATCCACATTATCTAATATTTAAATCATGGAAATCCTTGGGATGATTGAAATAGAAATTTTACTTACTTTTGTGTACTTTTTGGAGTGTACTGTAGTACAATGTAAGGATGCTTTTTCCATCTATTGAAACAGGCACGGCCATGAATGCTCACGAATCTGAAAATTATCTGCCAATTTCACGCTCATTCAGTGCATCAAAATAGTGTCGAGATATATCGGGGACGACTTTTTTTAGGGCCGAGATATATCTGGGACGACTTTTAACATTAATAACCGGAAGTAGTTCCTTTATTTCAAAAACTATAAGAGATAGATGTTAAGTGTAAGCTGAAAAAATGTTCAACTTGTCAAGATCTACATGCCCTGCAATTTTGAAGTTAATCTGAGTACCCAATTTGGAGTTATTGCTCTTTTTTCATCAAATTTTCAAAATGTTAATACCTTTTGTCCTTTATTTCAAAAATTATAAGAGATAGATGTTAAGTTTAAACAGCAAACATGTTCAGCATGTCAAAGTCTACCTAGCCTGCAATTTTAAAGTAAATCTGATTACCCATCTTGAAGTTATTGCCCTTTTTTCATCAAATTTTAAAAATGCTAATACTTTTCATCCTTTATTTCAAACACTATAAGAGATAGATGTTAAGTGTAAACTGAAAACATGTTCAGCTTGTCAAGATCTACATGCCCTGCAATTTTGAAGTAAATCTGATTACCCGTCTAGGAGTTATTTCCCTTTTTTCATAATTTTTTAGCTCACCTAGCCCAATGGGCTATGTGAGGTATTGCCATCACTTGACGTCCGTCGTCTGTCCGTTAACTTTTTCATATTTTAATCTTTTCCTCTGAAACAACTTGGCCAAATGGAACCAAACTTGGCAGTAAGCATCTTACAGGGTATGTAAGGTCCTCTATAAAGTTTCTCCATTTCGTTCCGTTAAATCCGTTCCACCAACAAATATGGCAGCCAAGGGCAATTCTTGTTTCTGATTGGCTACTGTTTAAAAAAAATTTCTCCTCTAAAACTGCTTGGCAAAATGGAGCCAAACTTGGCAGGAAGCAGCTATGTAAGATCCTCTATAAAGCTTCTTCATTTGGTGTCATTCGGCCAACAAACATGGCCACCAAGATTAATTTTTTTTTCTGATTGGCTAATGTTAAAAAAATCTTCTCCTCTGAAATAGCTTGGCCAAATGGAGCCAAACTTGGCAGGAAGCATCTATGTAAGGTCCAAACCTGGCATAGATTGTCCCTGGGTGTGTCCCTTCCAAAATTGTGTCCGACAGCCAAGATGGCTGCTGTTTTTTAAGGTAATGATTATCTCCCTTTTAAATTTGCTTCAATATCATTCTATTGTCAGGTGAGTGATACAGGCTCAGTGGGCTGAGCCTCTAGTTTGTTTCGCCACTGCGTTGCCCATCTAAGGGTCGCTAAAACTACCAAAAAGGCTTCAAGCTCATTTATATGAAGACTATTTGCGAGGAAAATCTACCGCCCAGTTTGCATAAAACCAGTCATCTTGATAATAAGCCTATGCGGCAAGCATCTGTGCACACAGATGTAATACTATAGCCAATTTATCAAGCAGTAATGATTTGCCATTAAACTTTGCCATAAATTTGCACCACCATGCAATATCAGCTAAAACCTCGCCTTTGTCTTTGAGGAGTATTTTGTGCCAATCACACTTTAGTGATGTAATGCAGTCAATAATTCTACGGAGGAATACTCTCCCGCTCCGAATCACTGCCAATGCCCAGTTTAGCTTCCCAGCAAGAGACTGTAATTGCTTTTTTGAAGCTCGTTTGCGAACTTTAAAATCGTCCAACTCTAGCCGCAAGAGGGACAACTTATCTGCAGGAAGCCTAAGTTCCATTGTTGAGGAATCTATTTCTATCCCCAAAAAATTAATTGAGGTAGTGGGATCAACCACCTTTGACAAATTTATCATCAACCCCAATTTTCTCAACAAGTGAACCAAGGTGTTTAAAGCCAATCTGCACCTGTCCTTTGTTGACTCGCATATAAAAGTATATTCTCTGCCATCAGGAAAAGTCCATTGAAAACCTGTTACCTCTTGACTTGTAGCACTGATGCGGACAGACCTGTATGCCGATTTAAGGTCAACTTTACTCATATAATAATCTTTTAACATCAATTTTGCTGCATCATCAATTGTTTGAAAACGTTGCTTTTCAAAGTGGCTAACAAAATCGTTTACAGCTGTGCCATCGGGACGGCTGCAATCATGAATCAGACGTACACCCCCATCCGGTTTGGGAATTACCCCTAAAGGACTTATAATTCTCAGGGAGGATTCAGTCAAAGCATAGTTCCCACATTCAATTTCGTTTTAATATTTGCAAATGGACTTTTTCATATAATTGGCTACCAGGTAGGGCAGACGGATGATTTTTTGCCAAAATATCTACAGGCAGATTCTCTGTATTAACAATATCAAAGCCAAATTCAATGCCATGAAGTAAAAATGTTTTATCAAAGTCATTTTCAAGTTCGTTTTCCCAAGCTTCAAGATTAAGATCACACATAGGTTTTACCAAGCCTGCTAGTTTTTTGGATGTGGGAAAGAGTGTGTAGAGGCCGAGTGCAATTTTCCACAACCTGGCATGTTACAAGAGTGCTCAAATTTGCATGCAGATAGAGTACAACCCTGGCGTGAGTTAAACTTCTTACATATCTCCTTGTCTGATGCCGAATGCAAAGTAAATTTCCCCCGATATTGGACCCCACGTTGTGGTTGTGGCTTGGAGGGGTATGCCATCTTGGGTTTTAATAAAACAGTTTGGATATGAGGTATATCTGTACCCCATCTGAACTTATGTCTACCCTGTAGATGCCGATATTCTCTTGTCATAGAACAGAACAGAGGTCATGTCATGGGTAGTAAGGGACGGACCATTTAACTTCCAGTGGGGGGGGGGGGTTATGTTTTTTTTTCTAAATAAATATTCCGATTCCCAATGTTGCTGAAAAAAAAAATAACCTGATTCAGAGTTTTTGTCATATAACCTAATATTAAATTCTGGAAAAAAAAATTGCGCTTTGTGCGACAAAAAATATAAATATTCTAACTTTCGTGTTGTCCGAAAAAAAAATTCTGAACGAAACAAAAAACCATACCCCTCCCCCCTGCAAGTTAAATGGTCGGTCCCTAATCAATTGATAAATCCTGGTGGTGTAAGACAGATAATCAATTTTATTTGCCTGGCTTAAACTGTCCTCCTCTAACATTTTATACAAAATGGCCAAACTAGCCATAGACCATTGACATAAAGAAATTAATTCAAGCTTTGGCTTGGAAGGCCCAGATTTAAAAATTAACTGCCCTGTCGACGAATGAGACAACAAGGTTTCATCATTAAAACTTGTGCCAGAGCCACTTACAAAGTCAACAATATCATGGTAATTATCCTGAGTATTTGCTAAAGATTTAATATATATTTGAGGGTCTTGCTACGAAATATTTTCCACAAGAAAACCATTGTTTCTACCTGAATTTGCTGCAGTACCAACCGGTTGTCCATGTTGTTGTTTGCTGTTGAAGCCACAGGCACTCTGGTACACTTTGTGATTTTCGTTATTTTCATTAAAATTAAATATTTGCCCTTTTAGTGCCTCTATTTTAACCTTCTCTACGCAGAATCACCTAATTTTGAAGTATTTTACAAATTAAACCCATTTTTTCTACTATAATATCAATGTGATATTATAGTAGAAAAAATGGGTTGTATCAAAATTTGTAAAATACTTCAAAATTAGGTGATTCTGCATAGAGAAGGTTAAAATAGAGGCAATAAAAGGGAAAATATTTAATTTTAATGAAAATAACGAAAATCACAAAGTGTACCTGAGTGCCTGTGGTTGAAGCTGGCACAATACATACCTCATCTACATAAGCATCACCAGTGTTTGTAGAATTGTTCACATTGTTACCGGAAGATCCGGTTGCGCCATCTTGATTCGGTTGCGCATGCCCCGAATGTGATGCGTCCTCCGCCATTGTCGCGTCTTCCGACAAAAAAGTTTGCTTTACTGCTTTGATCAACATTTTAATTTGGCCCACCAGAATTTTGATTTTGCCAAATCTTCTGGTGAAATAAGTGATACCGCCTCCATGGAATCGAAACACAGGGGAATGACGGCCGCGGTCGTGGCTTCACTTAAGTTTTTTTGCGGCAGCCCATATCTATACTTTCTCGATGTCTGACATAGCATTTGCTGTCTCGTCGGCCATTTCACAAGTCAAATTTTAAACTATTTAAAGCCAAATTAAATTTAAGAGTCACTTGTTCGCTCCTGTGAAGTCTGCACCACCGCTCTGTACAAATTTTATCCATACACAAAAAGCAACCATCGCAACACGTAGAACAGTCTAAACGAATAAAAAACAATGTTCATGCAACATCACCTTGAGTTTCAGTTTTATACTGAGCATAGTGGTATATTTCGGGTACCTGTAAAATGCGAAACGAAATATACCGAAACAAAACTAAATTCACCGAAAAGAAACGAAATCAATGCGAAACGAAATAAATCGAAACGAAACGGTATAATACAAAATGAAATAAAACCTATTTTAACGAAACAATTTCTTGGGGAAAGACAAGACAAAAATTTAATGGTAAAAAAATAGAGAAAGTATCATTTAAGCGTAGAAAAAGATAGTTCATTGTTTTCCAGGTTATATAAAAAAAATCGTTCTTCATCTAGCAATGAAGAAATGATTGATTCATCGATTGTTGACTGCTAAACGCCACATCAGTGATATTCCAGCTATACTGTGCCGAATGACGAAATGAAAACGACTGTTATGTGGGGGGATAACTTCCTATATATACATGGTGATGTTCTGACAATCGGGATCCTATTTTTGATTTTATGTCTGGCATGGGGCATACTTTTGGTCACAACTGTCTGAAAAGGGGTATAGGTTTTTACTTGGATTTTTCTTAAAAAAATTGGGGCTTAAAGAGGATTTAGTTAGACAACAGTCTGAGATGGGGTCTAAAATTGGCATCAGAATCAGTATGTAAAGGGGTCGGGGTTCAGTGGCCCCAGAAGAACACGTACCTCACCATTTTGTAAGGTAGGCCGGTACTGTTACTTGAGAATGATTAATACATGTAGTGCCACTTCAAAATAATTGCAAAATTACCGTTGTTGTTTAATTATTCAATTATTTATTACATGTATTTTTTTCAGTTTTTGTCTGTGTATTTTTTTTCCGTTGTTTTCTTAAAGTTTACCCCTTGCTAACGATGAGATAAACAACATATATTCATATTCAAATATGCAACAAATTATGGCTTCTATTATTATAAGAAATACTGTGGAGATAAAAAAAAGACATTTTAAACCAAAGTGACCAATCTGGCAAAAAGTAAACAGTATACTGCAGAACACGGTACACTCGTCTTGCAAATTTACATGTTAAATTTCTTTTTTAAGACTTAGGGACCGACCATATAAGGCAACAGCCATTTTCTTATCTGGGGGGGGGGGTGGGGGGGCTGTTTTTTTTTTTAAAACAAATATTTTAATGTCCTAGCTGGCCGAAAAAAAATTAGATTTATAATTGTAGCTGGAAAAAAAATTCTGCTGTCACCGGCTAGAAAAAAAAATATTGCGCTGCTGAATTTGAGTAGTCAATGTATTGTTTTTATGGAAAAATATATTTCTGTTCCACATGATAGGAAAAAAATGTTTTGCTTTCCTTCTCATGAGAAAACAATATTTGGACTGAGGAAGGTTCTGAAATTTTTTTTACGAGCACAATGAAAATCACAGCCCCCAGCCCCCTCCCCCCCCCCCCCCCCCCCCCAATAAGAAAATGGTTGTTGCCTAACTTGAAGAGGGGAGTAGACATGCACATAGGAAGGGACTGCAAGGAGTGCGAGTGCCCCCTCCCCCTTAATTTTGGCAAGAAGTAAAAAAAGAATAAAGTTCAGACACAGTTTTACGTCTATATGAACTGAAAGCCTAACCAGCATGAAATGGGAAGTAAGTTATATTTGTTTCTAACATATACCCAGCCAAATTAATAAAAATTAATGACTTTTCTTCCAAGCTTCAGATTGGAAAATTTGCCTCCCCCTTCAAGTTATATGGTCGATTCCTAAGTCTTACACACAATGGTGGGGGAGTGGAGTTGGGTGTTCTTCCGGGGCCGCTGAACCCCGACCCCTTTACAGACTGATTATGATGCCAATTTTAGACCACATCTCAGACTGTTGTCTAACTTAAGCCTCTATAAGGCCCAATTTTTTAAGAATAATCCAAGCAAAAACCTATACCCCTTTTCAGACAGTTGTTACAAAAAGTATACCCCATGTGCCAGACAGATAATCAAAAATAGGACCCTGATTGTCAGAACATCACCATGTATATAGGAAGTTATCCCCCACACAACAGTCATTTTCATTTCGTCATTCGGCACAGTATAGCTGGAATATCACTGATGTGCCACAGTGGTGTTTAGCAGTCAACAATCGATGAATCAAACATTTCGACTGATTTCGTCATTGCTAGATGAAGAACGATTTTTTTTATATAACCTGGAAAACAATGAACTATCTTTTTCTACGATTAAATGATACTTTCTCTATTTCTTTCATTTAATTTTTGTCTTGTCTTTCCCCAAGAAATTGTTTCGTTAAAATAGGTTTTATTTCATTTTGTATTATACCGTTTCGTTTTGGTCAATTTCGTTTCGCATCGATTTCGTTTCGTTTCGCATTTTACAGGTACCCGCATATTTCTTCTTCGGAAGGCACATACCATGTGGGTAATTTAATAAAGTTTGACACAACTTTCGAAAAATGATCGAAGTCCAACCACCGATCTTGCTGTGTATTTGTGTCCATTATGTACACTACATGATGTTAAAATAACTCCAATATTAAGGCAAGAGCTCGATATACAAAATGTACATAAATAAAAAAGGAGATACAATTGTTTGCAAAGGCTAAATCGATGCTGACTGCTGTAAGCAATTTTTGGAATGCAAGAATGGATGCGGGGATGACGCCGAGTTTGAAAATTTCTGTTATCTGATTGGTCAATGTTAACCCGGGAATTTTGAATATTAAATTATGATTGGTTGACCACAATTTCTAGTCATAACAAATTTTAAAAAACGAAACATTTTGATTGGTTGTTGAGCTCTACACAGCAAAACAATTAATTTGAAGTGAGGTTAAGGAGTATGGCAAATACGAAACTAAAACAGCACATATTCTGATTAATAATGTATTTACTAAAAATACTCCCTTTCTGCTGACTTTCAGTATTTTACAGTATCTACTAGGTTTATTTTTTATCTAACAATGTAGGGATTCATTTTGTATTTCACATACTACTTTATCATATATCCCTTTGACTGGTTCCTGGATTAAGTGGTATTACACATTAAAGCTAATCATTAGGAAAATAATGAGATACATAATGTACTGGTTTATATTGTCAGGGGAAATAGTTACATTGTAGGGTGGAGGTACATGTAAATACTTTCCTGTTTTTCTCATACTTTTTAAAACACAAAAAGAAAGAAAAATGTCTTTGATCATATTTACTGAGTGCACCTGATGCAGTCACAAAATGGTAGATGAGTATACAGACTGGGAGTATTAGCTTTGCCTTGACAGGATTTAATGGCAGATGTGAATTAAAAACAAATAAAAGCCTAAACATCAAACACAATTATTAAAATTGATAAATCATTGAATGTTCAACTGTGGAAACTTGTGTACATTTTGTAATTGTATGGCTGATAATCAAAATGAAATGTGTATAATGTACATGTATGGATAGTAAAATTACACTATGGTTGATAAATTTATCTGAGAAATAAAAATCGTTTTTGTAAATAACCTTCAGTTTGAGATTTTATCTGAGTAAAAATTATATTTCTTTGCCAAAAGAATGTTGATCTAGTAGTAGACATAATGACCATCTCATGGAAAGATAACTAGTTCTTGCCATCATATATACTGTACATTGTAGCTGAAAAATTGCTAATTTTGCAGCATTAAAAACATTAACTTATACTTTTCATTATTAGGGGTTTTTTTTGTCAGGGGGTTTTTGTCCTAAGGGGCTTTTGTCCTAGACATATTATATAGCTGGTTATTTTGATGAGAAGGAGTAGACATATTATATAGCTGGTTATTTTGATGAGAAGGAGTAGACATATTATATAGCTGGTTATTTGGATGAGAAGGAGTAGACATATTATATAGCTGGTTATTTTGATGAGAAGGAGTAGACATATTATATAGCTGGTTATTTTGATGAGAAGGAGTAGACATATTATATAGCTGGTTATTTGGATGAGAAGGAGTAGACATATTATATAGCTGGTTATTTGGATGAGAAGGAGTAGACATATTGAAAGTCATACATGTAATGTAAAATGAATCAATAACTGAATGATTTGATATTTACTTGTAGATAAGTTATGACAGAGGTAACAAGTACACCTTTTAAACGTAACCACAGTGGTAGTCAATTAAATGGAAGTATTTCTGAAGGATCTTCCAAGATGTATAAAAGGGATCCAGCACACAGGTATTTGGTTAAATTATTTTGTTGCAAATTAATTATAAGATCTTTACTATATGCATGTAGTTGATAATTGTTGTAACTCAGATACTGTGGAGAGAAAAAAAGTACTTTTTGTACATAGAGTGCTGAAATATAAGAAGTTTTAATTTTGTTGGTTCACAAGAATTGGCCAGGTCAGAAGTATACAGTAATGATTATTATTTTGAGTGTTTATTATATAAATACTAATATATTAAAGTTTTTTCCTACAACAAATTTATTTAGTAGATATATTGCATGTACAGAGGGAACAGCGTGTTTTTTTTACATTTCCCACTATTCCGCCACGGAAATTAATCCTTTCCACGTTTGTTCCGTCACGGAAAACACGATGGAAATCAATCATACAGGTAAACTGATATTTTTCATCCGCGGTGGTATCATCATGGAAAGGATTATCTTTTATATGCGTGTGTTTTTTCCACGATATAGCGTGGAAATCATCGTGGAAAAGATTAATATACCTGTATGTGTGTTGAACACGATATAGCGTGGAAATCATCGTGGAAGAGATTAAGACAGTGTGGGAAATGTTTTTCTCTCTTATCTCGCCATTTTGGCTAATTGCTTCAAAATTGTACTCGCCAAATTAGAATTGCACTTGCCAAGGTTGACCAGTGGGTAGATATTTCTACTTGCCAATGATCTAATGGAAATATTTTAGAACATCAAAATTAATTGCTGCAAAATCTGACCCTGACTCGAAAATTACGATATTTTTTTACATAAATCTTTTTACCATATACACCCAAACCAAATTTTATTTGCTATCTACCGAATCCGTATTTAAGATGATCTGAATCGTTTGCATTGAACTTTGGGAGGTACATGTACCTGTATATATATATGTATAAATAACTTATCCTTATAACTTTCCTTCAATAATATTTCCAAAAAGTTATCTGATTTATTGGAATATTTTTTTTCACATAAAATGATCATACTGCACTTTTATATAAAATATATTATTTCACTTCTGATTATATTGATCATTTTCTTTATTTTACTTCATTTAAACTAAAGACAGCATTTGATATTTCACTTAGTGATTACAGGGTGGTCGTGATCCTATGGTAAGTTGGATTTATAACTTCCCATGCAATCAGTGCCTATCACCACTAAAGTTGTGAGTTCGAATCCCGCTGATGACAAGGTGCACTTGATACAACATTATAAAGTTAGTCAGTACCTTGCAGCAGGTCGGTGGTTTTCTCCGGGCACTCCAGTTTCCTCCACCAATAAAACTGACCGTCACAATTTAAATGAAATATTGTTGAAAGTGGTGCTAAACACCATATCCCTAACCCTAAGTGATTACTTTTTCAAAAATAAGTAACCACCTTTAAATGGCACCAACATTAGTGCTAATACAACAATGTACACTATGCGTTGTTTTAAGAATGTTGGCATTCAGGGAACACTCTTTGCCAAGAACATGTTATGAGAGAGCTTTAGATAATATGTCAACTGATTTGTTATACCCCCGCTCCCCGAAGCGGGAGGGGGATATACTGTTTTACCTCTGTCCGTCTGTCCTTCCGTCTGTCCAAGATATTTTTCGTCGCATTTTTCTCAGTAACTGTTGATGGCAGAAATCTGATATTTGGTCACAAGCATCATATAGGTATACCATATTGTGGGTAGCGTTTTTGGACCCGTCAGATTCCTACTTCCTGTTTGCCGACTTAGTTGGTCTTTATACACATTGAACATATATGCACATTTTTCGTCACATTTTTCTCAGCAACTATTGATGACAGAGATCTGATATTTGGTCACAAGCGTCATATAGGTACCCCATATCGTGGGAAGCGTTTTTGAACCCATCGGATTCCTACTTCTTGTTTGCCGACTTTGTTGATTTTTATACACATTAAACATATATGCTCATTTTTCGTCACATTTTTCTCAGCAACTATTGATGGCAGAAATCTGATATTTGGTCACAAGCTTCATATAGGTACCCCATATCGTGGGAAGCGTTTTTGGACCCATCAGATTCCTACTTCCTGTTTGCCGATTTTGTTGATTTTTATACACATTTAACATACATTTGTATATGCACATTTTTCGTCGCATTTTTCTCAGCAACTATTGATGACAGGAATCTGATATTTGGTCACAAGCTTCATATAGGTATGCCATATTGTGGGAAGCGTTTTTGGACCCGTCAGATTCCTACTTCCTGTTTGCCGACTTAGTTGGTTTCTATACACATTGCACATATATGCACATTTTTCGTCACATTTTTCTCAGCAACTATTGATGGCAGAGATTTGATATTTGGTCACAAGCTTCATATAGGTACCCCATATCGTGGGAAGCGTTTTTGGACCCATCAGATTCCTACTTCCTGTTTGCCGACTTTGTTGATTTTTCTACACATTGAACATATATGCTCATTTTTCATCGCATTTTTCTCAGCAACTATTGATGGCAGAAATCTGATATTTGGTCACAAGCTTCATATAGGTACCCCATATCGTGGGAAGCATTTTTTGACCCGTCAGATTCCTACTTCCTGTTTGCCAAAGAGCGGGGGTATCATAGGTGAGCATTAGCTCACAGTTCATCTTGTTCTATCTCCTGTCTGAATATAGTAATTTTTAAACTTTGTTCTATACTTGCTTTACTGAAAATTGATAATAAAAGCTATTTATATTTTTTTTATTCTTTTAAGATACTACTACTGAAGGTCACATGTAATTAAGAAATCAGATGGACATTGTAATCATATATTATTTATGACAATTTTTTGTAGAGTATTCGTGAACAGAAGTCTAAACATGGCAAGGATAAAAATCTTTGGTTTTGATATGGATTACACATTAGCAGGTAAATATATCATACTTTTTTTTATCTCACTTGAATAGATTGTCTATTTGATGAGATGCATTTTGTCATCACTATGTGTACAAATGTCTTTGTCATTTAAATTTTTTTCTCTGAAATTTCTTGAACAAATGCAGATCTGTTACTTCTACATTATTTATTATTCATTTGGAAATTTAACTTTACTTTACAATGCCAATTCTACTTTCTGATTGGATGACATTTCAAAATTCTAATTTCAGAAACCATATTTGTGATGGAATTGTCACATGATAGTAATGATCCTTATATTACCCTCTAAAAGGTTTTAAACTCACTTGATTCAAAGGGTCATGTGAGGTTTTTTCCATCACTTGGCGTCTTGTTGTCGCATCATTATCCGTAAGCTTTTACATTTTGATCTTCTTTGAAACCACTGGCCTGGGCCTGGGCCAATTGAAACCAAACTTGGTAGGAAAGTTCATCAGATGATTTTCTACTATCTTTGTGGGTTTTTTTTCTGATCAGAAATCTATCACAGAAGAAAGAATCCCAATGTGGCCAAATAGGGAGTGTCCACATGGATATAAATATTTATTAGTAAGAAAGGATATGGATGTAAATGAACATAAGAGACTGTCTAACACTTAGGTACAAATTAAAGTTAAGGAATGATGCTTTTATTGCTGTTCTACATTTCACAGTCACAGTAGGTTCTCCAGCTATGAGAATAAGTCATACCCTAAAATGAGAGTGAAATGGCCCCTAGCCTGCAGTTGAAAGTACTCTTAGCTTCCGTTAATGAACACCACATCTGAGCGTCTTTGTCGTTCCGATGTTATGTTGTGTATAAATGTTATTCCCAGATGTGGTCTTGTCAACAAGTAAACAAAATATGCATGCAGTAATCGTACAATTGTTCATTGTTTTCTATGAGGATTTTTAAAATGAACTCCTTAACATAATCCCTTTTAGAAACATGCATACATTCTTAGTATTGGATAAAATAAATAAACATACAACAGAGCTCCATATAAGCTGCGTATTTGCATTTTTTACGCTATGAAAACAAGTAAAAACGCATTTATTATCATATCAGAGTGTACACATTACGCATACATATTGTTGTGTCAGCAAACTTTCCAAATTCGAAGCGTACTTGTACAGTCGTGTACATAACAATACATTTTTGTCTTTGAGAAATTCCCCGTGATTACTTCCCTTTATACTTTTCGAAGGAGAGAACGTATACATCCGAGGGGTACCGAATGTTTGCCTTTCTAAGCATCGATGTCAAAAGAGATCTGATTGGATGTTTACGATAAATCATCCAATCGCGGTCAATATTACAAATAAATGCGGTTTACGTAATATTAGTAAGAACTAAAACGAAAGTAAATTTGGGAACACGTTGTTCGTTGAAAATGAGGGATTACCGAACATGAATAAGCGCACTACTAAGTGGAAGAGCTCTACGGAAAATTCTATACTTAAGTTCCTGACGGTTTCATCTGTGTCTAGTGATAGTATAGTTAAAGGAATCATTGATGACATTATCAAAACGGCTGTGAAAACTGCCGAAGACAACGAGCAAAAAACAAAATATTTACAACATTTTATTAATAAACATGACACAATATTGTCAAATTAAACAGAGATATACATTTCACTTGCATCCTGTGTGTATTGAATAACACTTGTGTCAAACATAATTTTAAAAGTGTACATGTAAGCAATCTTTTCTGAAGTAGAGAGTACAACAGTGCAAAGGAAATATGCAAATACCCATCATTTTCAAAAGTAGGGGGTAATTACCCTTTGGACTTGAAAATTATCTGGAGCTCTGAGCCCTGGATATCTTAAAATGAGATCAGTTGGTTTTTTTTCATTTTTCAGAATAAAATGGCACTCCCTTCTTTTTTTCCATCCTAAATCATAATTAAGTTATATACTGTTGACTTTTGTTAAATTTACATGTAAGCATATTTTTGTTTACCTTTATAGTGTATAAATCACCAGTGTATGAGGGTATGGGTTTTGAAAAGTTAAAGGACAGACTATTAGCAATAGGTTACCCAGCAGAAATTAATGAATTCAAGTATGATCCAGCATTTCCTTGCAGGTATGATTCCTTAGTAAATATAGGTACACTCCAGAAATATTGAAATTGCCTTATGTAGATGTATTAAAAAAGTGTTAGAACCATGATAAATAATCTATGTCTGTTAACATACATTGTATTACAGATCTCTCCAAGTGTATCAACGATCATACTCTCAGGTCGGACACAGAGTTTTGTCGGACATGGAGAGAGTGTCACTCTTAAAATTGTCCGACAAAATCGTCCGACAAAATCCTCCCAGGTCGGAGTGAGAGTGAGAGTATCCCATGTCGGAGTGAAGAGTCTCCACTCTCAGATAGTTAAACTGTAAACAGGAAACGTCCCCAAATTCTGCTAACCAATAAATTCGTGCATAAAGAAACATGCGTATCTTAGTAAAGCTGAAGTAAATGAGTGATATACAGTACGGAAAGTATGGATATGTTAACGGCTGTCACGGGCGATATATACAATAATATCCATGAATAAAATGTATTAACATGCAGTACCCATGTTTTAAGTGCGCTAGAAGTGAATATTAATATGTCCCTATGTACTTGCGACAATTGATGCCAAGGCCCTTTCACTTGCTGCAGACAGTTGCCGGTTTACGATATCAGGTGCGTTTGCTCTTTTACATGTTTGCCAAATGTAGGGTGAACGAACCCGGGTAAATAATTCTAATTTATACATTTATTTCTTTAAAGGCAAATTTGGATTAAAATTAATTAGCAAAATTTAAGTTTTATTTTGTTTATGGCGAATGGGTCATAAATCCGTAAATCCCGTTTTTTATTTTTCTTGAAAATTGGCAGTCTGCGGAGTCCTGATATAGGTGAAATAATATTTTATTAGTGTACTCTACGTTTTTTTTTTTTACAGTTTACCTATCAAAACATCACCCATCTCAGCATGTCGTCGCATCGTGCATTCATGATATATAAAATACACCTATCACAGGTGTGGAAAAAAAACGTTGCTCAAGATTCCTTTTACTAAGACTTATAAACATAGATAACTATTTTGCATTTTCGATTTTCAAGCCGTCTTCCAATTTATTTGTACTTAAAAAATAAATTTATATCTTTTTTCTTATATATATGTGTATAAATATCTTAATAAAATATAACGATTTTGTTTACAGTCCAAAAAATGTATACCATACCTTTATTTTGCTGTAGATTTATTTCTGAATAAGAAGACTCATAGCATGATGTTCTTGGTGTTATTTTTTTCTAAATAAAGCAATAACAGTATACTAACAGGGGGTGCAATTCTGGGGATAAAATATTCAACATCCGAAAAAATCAATATTCAATGATTGAAGTGTTAGCGAAAATCAGTTCAATATTGTATTTTATAATAAAGTATATACTATAAAAAATGTATCTTGTTGAAAAAAATCACAGGGAGGATCGATTTACAATATAAAATTATTATCACAAAATATCTAAATATAGCTATAGCTTTTCCATCAAACACGAGCATTGTAGTAAAAAATTGCGGTTGCAATACATCTCACAGTAAACGTGTAGAACAAGCATCACTGTAATGACTTTGTCCCTTGTGGGCCCTCTATTGGACAATAAAATTCTTATTCTTATACTAAATAATACTGGAAAATAATTTATATCGATTTCGTTACTTAATCGATATTTTATTGCAATAATTTATATGAGGCTATGGGTGTTTAAACGTCACTTTTCAACAATATTTCAGTTATATATTGACCTTTGAGCTACCTTTCCTGGCGCGAATATGGTGCAAGGTAGAAATACATGTATGCGATATTGTGGGAAGTGTTTTTGGACCTGTCAGTTGGTTTTTATACACATTGAACATATACAATGTATGCACATTTTTCGTCACATTTTTCTCAGCAACTATTGATGGCAGAGATTTGATATTTGGCCACAAGCTTCATATAGGTACCCCATAACGTGGGAAGCGTTTTTGTACCCATCAGATTCCTACTTCCTGTTTGCCGACTTTGTTGATTTTTATACACATTGAACATACATTTTGTATGTGCCCATTTTTAGTCACATTTTTCTCAGCAACTATTGATGGCAGAAATCTGATATTTGGTCACAAGCTTCATATAGGTACCCCATATCGTGGGAAGCGTTTTTTGACCCGTCAGATTCCTACTTCCGGTTTGCCGAAGAGCGGGGGTATCATAAGTGAGCGTTAGCTCACAGTTAATCTTGTTTCACCCGTCAGATTCCTACTTCCTGTTTGCCGAAGAGCGGGGGTATCATAAGTGAGCATTAGCTCACAGTTCATCTTGTTTGTTCAGTGATGTTATTACATTTGTAGTTATATAAGCCTATATAGTGAATTTGTCATACTGCAATACCATGGGTCCATATTACCTGTGACTGTGTAAAGCCTAAATAAAGAACATGAATACTATATGCATGTATTGTCTCATGAACATTTAACCCCAGATATGCCTTTGCTTTAAAGAAGAAATTAATTCTTGAACATATTTAATAAACAACTTAACAATTTTAACAGAAAAATAACAAATGATTTAGAATTGCCTCGATATCGGCAACAGAGTGACAGGCGAACCTGGGGGTCGCCATCTTCATTACGTATGATTTCAAAATGGGAGACTTATTGTTTTTGCTCCCTTTCTTATTATTATTATTATTATTATTATTATTCTTTCTCTTTCTCCTTTTTTTCTTTGGCACGTGAACTTGTCCACGGCAGATCTCAGGAACTACTGGACAGAATTTCATGAAACTTGGTGGAGTTATAGATATATGATTCTAGTTGATCCTAAAGTTTTCAGCTTTGTGGTAAAGGGGGTCAAAGTCATATTTTGAGGGGTTCAAAGGGGGTGGGGGTTACTATAGAATCCTATGGGAAAGTTGAAATTTCGTACATTAATGCAGTCAAGGAAATTAGGAGTTTGAATCCACAGGACATTCGGTCCTGTGAACTGTGAGGAATTACAGGACCGAACTATATTTTACAGGACCGACAATAAAATAATGATTTTTTTTTAGATAATAAATTTATTTTATTTAAGTGTCACATATTGATTGCATTAAACTTACAATCACAAACAGCAATATCTACAATTAGACAGCGGCGTAAAGTTTAGCGTGCGAGTGTTCATGGGTTCGTGCTCCGGTCGGGTCAGACCAAAGACTATAAAATTGGTATTTTTTGCTTCTCTGTTAAGTACGCAGCATTAAGGAGAAAGAGCAAAGACTGGTTGGCTCTGAATCAGTATAATGTGTCCAAGTGGGATGACAATTTGATGTCCATAAATATATTATTGTATACAGCATGATCATATTCATTAAGGTATATTTCCACTTTAAAATTACAAAGCTATTTGTGACATTAGAAATTACTAAATGAAATATTCATTCTATCTAAACAAATGAATCCTTATATGTAAAAAAATAGAATAAAATAATAGCTCTATGCTACCAGAAAAAGCATAATTAGAAACCAGAATTTAGAATTACAAAAGAATATATATATATAACTCTTTTGGTCCATTGGCTTCGATGCACCAGTTGCAGACCATAACATTTTGTTCAACGTTGTGATGAAGCCAGGGTCGGTCCTGCTTCCAAGAATCAATAAATTTACGTTCTCGATCTTTTTCATACTGTTTCTTCCATTCTCTTGTCTCCTCTGGGGTGGGGTTACTTTTCTCTTTAATGGCTTTCCTGGTATGGCTCCTGTCTTATAGTTATACTGCAAGAAAGCCATGACCACCGTGTTTTGAAGTGATAAAATGTTCCGAATTAACGACGATTATTAATGAAGAAAACTCTAGAGAATAATAGTTTTCTGAAATACCACGATCTGTAGTCGCACGAAATATTTTGCGCCATCAAAATTTTACGACAATAACTGTCGTAAATAGTTAGTGTCTTTGCCAAAACTCATGATTATCAATAGTACGATATGTATTATTTATTTTAGATTTTTCTTGATCTAAAAATAACAAATAAAAGAGAATTAGAAATATTTTTAAGTTGAATTTACCGAGAACCTCGATTTATCTATTCTTAAAGGCAGCGGCTGACAAAACAATTTACCGGACAGTCGGTCCCATGACTTAACGAAAACTACCGGACCGCCGGGAAATTTATCGGACGGGGTCCATCGGTCCGGTGCTAATTTCCTTAACTGATTAATGTTGATACGGCCAAAAAAAAAAATATGTGTGTTTACAGTCACCCGACCGATCCTAATTTTTGCTAGCGACCCTATGAATTTTTACACAGAATTCGGATAACCATTTTTGTTGTTTAACCAGCAGCAATGTTTTATTTATTCAACTGCTAGCTTTTTGTCGAAATTGAGAGCAAAGAAGGTAGAAAAACTACATAATTCGTCATTTTACCGGAAATTTCGAAAATAAAATACCGGAATCGGATTCCGGAACGACTATTTCCGGTTTTGCCGATAATAAAAAAAAAAAAAAAAATTAATCCCGACCGACCGACCCTAGATTTTTTTGACATGTGACAGTAAACACACATATATTTTTTTTTGGCCTAACTTCTAAATGGATAATGATAAAGACATAAAATTTGACATAGTGATAGGTCACCATTAGAGGAGCAATTCTGCGTTTTCAAAATTTTCAAAATGGCTGCCAAAACACGGCATAAAATATGGGTGGTAAAAATTCAACATTTTCCGATATCATCAAAATTTGATATGTGGGTAGATAATGATGTCCCGAATTGATTCCCGACATTGAAAAATTTCTACCGTTCGCCATTTTCAAAATGGCCACCACAATACCGCAAAAATTCAACATTTTCCGATATCATCTAAATTTGATATGTGGGTAGATTATGATGTCCCAAATTTATTTCCGACATTGAAAAATTTCTAGCGGTAGCCATTTTTAAAAGGGCCGCCACAATGCCGCACAAATTCAACATTGTCCGATTTCAACGACATTTCATATGTGGGTAGATTATGATGTCCCGAATTTATTCACGACATTGAAATTTTTTTAGCGGTCGTCATTTTCAAAATGGCCACCACAATACCACACAAATTCAACACTGTCCGATTTCAACGACATTTCATATGAAGGTAGATTATGATGTCCCGAATTTATTCCTGACATTAAAAAATTTCTAGCAGTCGCCATTTTTAAAATGGCCGCAAAAATTCAACATTGTCCGATATCATCAAAATTTGACATGTGGGTAGATAATAATGTCCCGAAATGATTCCCGACATTGAAAAATTTTTAGCGGTCGCCATTTTCAAAATGGCCACCACAATACCGTACAAATTCAACATTGTCCGATTTCAACGACATTTCATATATGTAGGTATATTATGATGTCCCGAATTGATTCCTGACATCGAAAAATTTCTACCGGTTGCCATTTTCAAAATGGCCACCACAATACCGCACAAATTCAACATTGTTCGATTTCAACGAAATTTCATATGTAAGTAGATTATGATGACCTGAATTGATTCCCGACATCGAAAGATTTCTACTGGTCTCCATTTTCAAAATGGATGCCACAATACCGCAAAAATTCAACATTGTTCGATTTAAAAGGTAGCTTTTGATTTATTTTTTAAACCTGTTGTCAGTCAGGCCGGTTTGGGAGACTCAATAATCATTAGATTATAATCATATCGTTAGATTATAATCATATCTTGTTGTTATTTGAACTAGCTATTAAATCAGAGATACAATTTTTCTGTATGAAAAATACCCACTGAAATAATAAAAAAGAAGACAATTAGATGTAAATCCTGATTACTTTGTTTAATCCAAACAAGTATCTATTTAAAAATCCCAAAGTTGTTTAAGAAATAATTCATGGAAGCCATATGTATATATTGTTTTTACCACGGGTAGGCCATTATGTCACGAAGTTTTACCCCGAGCGTAAGCGAGTAAAAAAGCTGACATAAAGGCCTACCCGTGGTAAAAACAATATATACATATGGCTTTCATGAATTATTTCGATTCTAATATGTAAAAATTGGTAAAATATCGTTATAAATTGTCGATGACATCACATATTTAATCGGTCATAGATTAATATTATTTTTACCACGGGTTTGGACTCAAAAGCGTTTGAAGGACATCATATTAGAATTAGAGATAAACAGTGTATGCATATATATTTACGGATTTAGTTTGTTACACAAATTTTCATTGGTTCTTCAACCATAAATATGAGCATATATTATGGATTTAATTTGTTACACAAATTTTCAGCATATCTTTGGAAAACAGACCCCAAAACGATAAAAACATGGACGACAAAAATAGAAATAATTATGCTTTGCTGAGTCATTAGCCTAATATGGAATAATAAATGTATTTTTACCAAATTAAATGCTGTTTTTAGCTCACCTGGCCTTTATGCCATGTGAGCTATTGTCATCACTTTTCGTCCGTCGTCCGTTCGTCAACATTTCACATTTTAATCTTCTCCTCAGAAACCACGGGGCCAATTGCAACCAAACTTTGGTGGAATGGTCCTTGGATGGCCCCCTTTCAAAATTGTGTACGGTGATCCCAACTTCCAACCAACATGGCCGCCAAGCTAAAAATAGAAAAAAGGGTGGATGAAATTTTAATTGTCCATTGCTGCTTTAGTGCAAGTCAAAATGAGCTCAAATTTTAACTGCAGCTACATGGCAAGGAATAGTTTAACATATATTCTGGGTTTTTCTGTGAAATTTTTCTTTCAGTCGATTTATACCGATTATGCAAATTAGGCATATTTTGATAAAAGATCGCATTTAAATCTTCTCCTCTGAAACCGCTGAACCAAATTAAACCAAACCTGGCAGGGATGGTCCCTGGGTGGGTCCCTTTCAAAATTGTGTCCAACAGGCCCACCCTCCATTCAAGATGGCCGCTGTTACTAAAAATAGAAATTTCTTCAAATGGCCAAAACTGCTCTATTTTAAGCCAGAATGTGCCCAAATTTGAACTGTATAGGCATAATGATGAGCTTTTTAACATGTATTACAGGATTTTTTATGAACTTTGAACTTTTGCCGATTTTGACCGATTATGCAAATTAGAAAAAAAGGGGGATGAAATTAAACAAAAATCTTCTCCTCTGAAACTACTGAGCCAATCTCAACCAAACTTTGCTGAAATGATTCTTGGATGGCCCCCTTCCAAAATTGTGTCCGTTGATCCCGACTTCCAACCAAGATGGCCACCAAGCTAAAAATAGAAAAAAGGGGGGATGAAATTAAAAAAATCTTCTCCTCTGAAACTACTGAGCCAATCTCAACCAAACTTTGCTGAAATGATCCTTGGGTGGTTCCCTTCCAAATTTATTTCTGACATTTCAGACCTCCGACCAAGATGGCCACCACAGCCAAACTTAATTTAACATAGGACCCTATGGGAAATTCCCATAAAAATCTTCTTGTTTGAAACCATTTGCTCAATAAGAGCTAAATGTTGATGAAATAGTCATTGGATGGTTCTCTTCCAAAAATATGTCAGGCAGTTCGATCCTTCGACCAAGATGGCTCCCACAGCCGAACTTAGTTTAACATAGGAACCTATGGGAAATTCACATAAAAATCTTCTTGTCTGGAATCAGTTGCTCAATTGGAACCAAACTTTGATAAAATAGTCATTGGATGGTCCTCTTCCAAAATTGTGTCTGGTGGTCCCGCCCTCTGACCAAGATGGCTGCACAGCTGTACTTAGTTTAACATAGAACCCTATGGGAAATTCACATAAAAACAATCTTGTCCTCTTCCAAAATTGTGTCCGGCAGTTGCGCTCTCCCGCCAAGATGGCCGCCACAGTGCAGTTGCGTTGTTATTGAAAGCAGCTTTGATCCAGGTGAGCGATTACAGGCTCCTGGGAGCCTCTGGTTATCCTCAAAACGGCTGTATGAACAAAGCAAAAAATTACAACAGATAATTCATCACAAATACCAGATCGATTCATCAAACTCCTATGTTCCACATCTGTACCATAACAAACTTGAGCATCACAATAAACAAAACTTGAGTCTTGAAAACTTTCGACGTCATTGTGCCACACCAATGATTTGTTTACATGTTCTTAACATTTAAATTATTGAAATTGTTTCAAAAACCCATTGTTTTGTTATGTGATATATTAATGTTATATTTATAAAGTTTATAAAAATTACTAGATATGAAATTGTGTTGATTTCGAAAATTAGTACAGGATTTTCCTTCATGAGACACCTCATACATGAAATATGACGTAACATATACTTTGGCGTTATTGTAGTAAGAAGGAAAGGGACATCTAGAAATACGAACAATGAAAATAAGAAAACACAATATATTTAATACAGTTGGATTCTGTATTAAAAAAAACCCCAATGATTAAATCCGTAATATATTGGTTATTCAGCTATCGGACAGGGTAGGGTATATAATGTGACATTCCAGGCTTAGGATATGTCACTGCGCCTCAGGGAATATAAATCCTAAGCCGTGAATGTCACAGAAAATACTCTGTCTGATAGCTGAATGACATATAATATACACACACATGGTTTTCAAATTTATGTTTGCTATGCTAAATAAATAATTTGTATAGTTTTTTTTATAATATAGGGGATTATGGTTTGACAAGCAGTATGGAACTCTCCTGAAGGTGGACAGTTATGGTAACATATTGATCGCTGTCCATGGTTTCAGATTCATGAAAAGGTCAGCTATTATAATAGTGGTGAAGTAGTCTAATTGTTTGCGTGCTTGCCTTGAGTGCAGTAAATCGTGGGTTTGAGCCCCTATCGTGTCAAACCAAAGACTATAAAATTGGTATTTGTTGCTTCTTTGCTAAGCACAAAGCTTTAAGGAGAAGGAGCAAAAATTGATTGGTTTTGAATCAGGATAATGTGTCCAAGTGGGGTGACATGTCTATCTGTAAACTGCAGCGGCAATGTGAATTTTTGCCATCACTTGGCGTCCGTTGTCTATCGTCCATTAACTATTCACATTTTAATCTTCTCCTCTGAAACCCCTCAGCCAAATGAACTCAAACTTGGTCGGAAGCATCTATGGAAGGTCCTTTCTACAGATTGCTAATTTTATCCCGATCCATTAACAAACATGGCTGCCACAGGCAATTCTTGTTTCTGATTGGCCGATTTTTTTAAATCTTTTCTGAAACCGCTTGGCCAAATGAACCAAAACTTGGTAAGAAACATCTATGGAAGGTCCTCTATAAATATTGCTAATTTAATTCCGATCCGTAATAAACATGGCTGCCACAGGGAATTCTTGTTTCTCATTGGTTGATGTCTAAACAAATCTTCATCTTTGAAACCGCTTAGCCAAATGAACCAAAATTTGGTGGGTACATCTATGGCAGGTCATCTATTAAGATTGATCATTTCGTCCTATTCCATTAACAAGCATGGCCACAACAGGCTATTCTTATTTCTGATTGGTCGATTCCTAAAAATCTTCTCTGAAACCGCTTAGCCAAATGAACTGTAACTTGGTCGGAAGTATCTATGGAAAGTCCTCTATAAAGATTGCTCATTCTGTCCCGATCCGTTAACAAACATGGCTGCCACAGAATTCTTGTTTCTGATTGGTTGATTTCTAAAAAATCTTCTCCTCTGAAACCACACATGCCAACCCTCGAGAGACTAAAAATTTTTTTTTTTTTTTTTTATTTGTTTCTTCAATAGTCAGGAATTTACATTCATATAAAAACCCATACATTACCACCTGACATGGATGTACAAGGATTTACAACATAATTATTATGTGACTATTGCATTTTTTTAAAGTTAATTAATAAGCAAAATATGACATGAATAAATAAATCAATTGAGACACATTCATTCTTTCACATTCTCTCTCTCCCTTTCATAAACAAAACACCCATTCCTTTACAATATCTGTCTTCTATTATTTTGTGACTTTAGTAACTTACTCCTAATTGATACAAATAAATACATAAACATAAATAACGTAGTGTACCCAGGTACCTATCCATAGTTAAAAATCTGGAAAAACATGTTTCACTGGGGTCCAGTATTTTTCAAAACCTTTTAAGTTGTTGTTCTTTATGGCTATATATTGTTCAAGTGAATAGTAATTTTTAATTCGATACTTCAATTCTATGATATTTGGAATTTTTTCTTTTAGTTTACATTTATATATATAATTTTTAGCTATAAGGATCAGCAAGTTAAGAGTTAAACTTTCTTCTTTAAATCCAAGCAAAAATTGTTCTTTGTGAAATTCAATATTGTGAAAATAGCGTTTAAGACAGTCATAGAAAGCTCTCAGGAAAGGAAATATCAAAGGACAATTAAAAAATAAATGTTCAACCGTTTCGTCTTCAACATTGCAAAATGAGCACAATTTTGTGTCTTTAATATGAATTTTGAATAAAAAGGTATTAGTAGGTATAACTCTATGTAAAAACTTATACTGAAAATTGATCAGATATGTATTCCTACAACACTTTTTAAGAATTCGAAAATATATAGACCAGTCTGCAATGTCAATCCCAAGTATTTCTTCCCATTTCAAAAATTTTTGAATGGGAAGATGAGTTAATGTCTGCAGTAAAGTAATATATACAAACTTTAAACTTTTTGTATATATTAGTCTGTCTAAAAAGTCATCTTTTGGATGAAAATTTTCTGTATTGATATTATCAATGTTATCCTTTAGGCACTTTTTAATATCAGTAGGAATGTTTGAGATTAATGTGTAATATCGAATGAAGTTGTTACTTTTAATTAATGTTTTAATCTTTTCAAAAGTCAAGAAATTTTTTGTAACAGTATCCATCATATGATTTAAGTTTGTTACACCTGCATTTTCCCATCTCATATAAAAAGGGAAATCATCAATCGATACAAAGTTAAGTAGATCAAGAGATAAACACTCCTTTATATTCAATTTTACAAGTGGCTTTGCTAAATACAAGCTATAAAAGACATCTTTCCAAAATGGGTTACTGAATATTTTAGAAATTTCAAGGATCTTTTCCTTTTGTAAGGAAAAAATTCTTTCACCCCCATAATATTTTATATTCTTTGCCATGATTTTTTGCCAGCCACCTTTCAAATTGGAAAAGAATCTTTTTATCCAGCTTATTTTGAGATAGGCATTGAACTGTTGTAAATGTATCATTTTTAACCCTCCATCTTCAAAATCAGCTATGAGTGTATTTCGTTTGATTTTTTCTGGTTTTCCATCCCATATAAAATTAAAAAATAGTTTATTTAGATCATTAAACAGTGATTGTTTTAAATTTGGCAGTTAGGTAAGTAAATGAATAAGTTTTGGAAGTGCAAGTGTTTTTATCACGGTTACCTTCCCAAGAAGGGTGAGTTTTCTATGTTGCCAGCTTTTTAATATTTTTGAAACATCTATAATTTTCTTTCTAAAATTTAGGTCAGGCATAGAACTGAGATCAAGAGAAAAATCTATACCAAGTAGTTTGAAATTGGATACAGACCAGTTCAATTTGAAATCTGGACAAAGAATTTGATTGGAATACCTTTTATTTCCCACCCATACTACCCTTGTTTTAGATGTATTAATTTTCAGACCTGAAGCTTTATAAAAGTTTTCAAAACAAATCAGGGTCTCCCTAAGTGATGTCTCACAACCATCAAGTACAAGGAATGTATCATCTGCATATTGACTAATGAGTGATTCAGTATCATTCACCAATGTTCCTTTTATTTTGGGATTTGATTTAATTTGTAGGGAAAGCAACTCAACACCAATAATAAATAAATAGGGAGATAGTGGATCGCCTTGACGACAGCCTCTTTCCAGATTGAAAAAGTTTGATATATGTCCATTATTTATCACACAACTTTTAGAGTCTACATAAAAAGTTTCAAACCATTTGCAAATAGAAGGACCAAAATTAAAACTATTTAAAGCTTTCTGTAAATATTTCCATTCAATAGAATCAAAAGCTTTTTCGAAATCAACTAATAATAATAACCCATCCATATCATTTTCTTCTAAATAGTGCATTAAGTCATAGAGAAGACGAGTATTTTCACCCATGAATCTGTCTTTCATAAAACCTTTTTGAGTATCACTAATAATACCACCTAAAACTTGTTTAAATCTATTTGCAATTGCTGCAGAGGCTATTTTTAAATCTGTATTTAGTAAACTGATTGGACGCCAGTTGCTCATATATCGCCTATCTTTATTCTCCTTAGGAATACAAGTAATAACTCCTTGAGTCTGAAATTGAGAGAAATGGCCTGTTTCATAGCCAAAATATAATGACCGAAAAACAAAAGCACCAATATCGTTCCAAAAGAATTTATAGAAATCTACTGTGAAACCATCTGACCCAGGGCTTTTGCCATTTTTCATTAATTTAAGAGATTCGCCACATTCCTTGAATGATAAATTCCCCTCCAAAGAGTTTTTTTGTTCATCACTTAATTTGACATCATGCTGGAAGAAAAAATCATTATCTACACATAAATGATTGGATGAATACAATTTCCTGTAATATTGTTCCTGTTCAAATAGAATTTTTGATTGTTCTGAAATATGATTACCTTTTTCATTGATAAGTTCAGAAATGGTTTTGTTGATAGAGGACTTTTTTTCTAATTTACAAAAATATTCAGAGCATCTTTCCCCATTCTCATGCCAATTGGCCCGAGATCGAAGAAGTAAACCCTCTACTATATCCTGCCTCCGATTTTCTAATTCCCCCTTTTTCTGATTCAAAGATGCCTGAATAAACTCAGTAGGATTCAAATTCATTTGATTTTCTAAAATTTGTATGTCATTCTCAAGTTTTAATGTTTTTTCCTTTTCATCTCGAGATTTTCTTATACTGTAGGTTATGGAAACACTTCTGATTTTCATTTTCAATATTTCAAAAAACACCTGATCATTACATAATAATTCAACATGAAGAAAATCATCAATATTTCCAACTGAATAGTATTCAGATAATGTATCTCTAATGCATGTTTTAACTATATCAATATAATTTGAGTCCCTCAATAATTGGGAATTAAATTTCCAGTAGCCCTTTCCCCGATTAGCAGGAGAGGCAGAAAAACTAAAAACAATGGCAGAGTGGTCAGTTCTATAGCCTGGAATTATTTTGGTATACTCCATGAGAGAAAAAATATCTTCTGAGACAAGAAAGTAATCAATTCTGCTTTGTTTAATAGGAGAGGTTTGACGCCACAGGATAACAAGTTCGCCAAGGATCTAATAATTCAAATGTTTCTTTAAGTTCCTCTATTTTCTTACGTGCATTTTGGTTTCTGTCATGTATTACATTATAAGTATCATCAGATTTATTCTGTACTACATTCCAGTCACCACAAAATAAAAAACTAGTATTAGCAAATCCTGCAGACTTTTGCAGTATTTCAGTAAACAATTCAGGTTTGTCAGTGTTGTAACCATATAAACAAACTAGTGTTAAACGTTGTTCATAAACAGTTAAATCTAAAATAATATAGCGACCATTCTGATCTAATATAGAATCATTAACCTTAAAATCAAAACCATTTCTGAACACAACACTTACTCCGGCACTTTTACTATCACCATGACTAAAAAAACATTTACTACCCCATTCGTCCTCCCATTTGACTGCTACATCTTTGGTACTATGTGTCTCCTGAAAACAAACTATGGAGATTTTCTTTGCCTTGACCCAATTAAATACATCTGACCTCTTTTTAGTATTTGAAAAAAGACCCCTTACATTCATAGACAAAATTTGTATATGGTTATTCATTATGTTATATTAACATGTTGATATACCAATAGGAGCAAGTTACAAGTCAATACAACCAAGAACACAGATACACAAACCATACCACTACACTCATTCATACACTTAAGATAGCACATTTTATACATGTAAATAATTGAAACACGAGGGCAGTCAATCTGATATTTTACATATACATTTGAAAAAAAGAAAATTAGCACTGATTTTTAAAACCAAACCAAAAAAAGAGAGTTATACATTTTGTAAATTCATAGTTTTAAAGTATTTATTTAATCTTTCATAGAATTAATAAATTACTAATAAATGAAAATATCCAATATTAAAAAATAAACCGTTTTGAAAGGTTTCATTTGACGATTAGATATTTTTAGGGTACAGCAGAAAATTTAAGAGATTCATTGATTGGTAATATGATTTGAGTTATCTCCCTTTGGCTTATTATAAAAATGATAACTGTAATTTACAGGTACATGTATTACAATTTTATGCTCACAATATTTGTATTGTATATAATATAAAAGAAGTGGATTGAAAATGTTTAATTTTGATGATCATTTGGTGTGTTAACAATAAAAGATATTTTACTAATTTAACTTGTCACCCTTTTTTACATTCATAAACAACAAAATTATATAATTGAAAAAAAAAAATGTAAATAAACTTACTGTTTATTGAATAAAAGTTCACTGTATTGCTTTATAGTACATATAAATCCAGAGCAAATGATTAATTTAGTGTCTTTTTGCAATTTTGTTGTTGATGTCATCAAAAATATCAAATTTTATTCTCTTTTCGTCAAAAGTTTTACCATACACAGAACAATTAAAGTACCAGGCACTTTCAAGTTCTTTACAATTTCTCAGTCTTGTTATAAGTCCCATATTGTGTTTTGTAACATCATCTACCAGTCTTACAGTCTCTTTCTTTGGCAAGTTCTTTTTTGCCCTCATAATCCTGTATTTCACTTCAGAATTGACTAATTTCACAATTACAGGTCTTGCTTCACCAATCTTCCCTGGTATCCTATGTATAGCCTGGATCTCTGATGAATCAACTTTTACATTTAGTTTGTCCTTTACAATATCCTTGACAAATATATCTCTTATTTTTTCGTCTTTATTCTCAGGATAGTTCATGATTTTGATGTTAAATTTCCTGGAGTATTGCTGGTTATAATTAGACATTTGTAGTGCCTCTTTTGATATGATTCCGTTATCAGCTACCTGTTTCTGAATCTCACTCATTTTTTTTCTTTGTCCAGCTATTTGTTCTCTCAACTCCTCATTCTCCTTAGTTAAATTTTTAATAGCCTTTGTCTGTTTGTTTGACTTTTCACTAATTTTTTCGTTTATTTCTTTCTTGAAGCTATCAAGTAATTTGGTGACAATTGAAGTGACTACAGTTTCTAAATCACTTTTCTTTACAATGTCAGCAAGAGATTTGTCAAGATCTGTTTTTGTAACAACACCCTCCAGGCTATCCTTGATAATGTCCAGATCATTTTGGAAATTTGTCAATTCAATTGTCAAATCTGAACTACTATCCATTGAAACTTCTATATTAGGCCTTTTAGGAGTTTTCTTCTTTTGTTTTTCATTTCCATTTTTTGCTGCAAGCAGTGTTTGTACAGTTTGAACAGGTTTTGGTTTCTCACTACTTTTATCACTATTCCCAGGCATGTTATATATGTTGTGAGTTATAATCCAATCCAAATTGTAAAGTGTTTGTAGATTGTAACTGAGTTCTGTTCACAAGACAAAGGTTAAATATATTTCCATCAAATTTAAGAATTTAAAGTTCAAATATTTAACATAAAGTTTCCATAACTTGTAGATAATAATATCCTGAGCATGTGGATATGAATAATTTTCTTAATTTCATTCCATAACACAGTGAAATTATCAGAAAACTGCAGAGCAAAAACTCAGGTGACTAGCTTGTCGGCCATCTTAAATCTTTTTTTCTAAAAATGGTAGGGGGGAGGGTTTGCCCCTCCAGAAAATATTTTTTTCAGGACGCAAAATGGTGCCATCTGCTGCATTTTGGATATAAAATCTGTGTAATCAAAACTTTAAATATAGTATGATAAAACCATGAAAAAATGGATTTTTTTTCAGAAGGACGCAAAATGGTGCATTCTGTTGCAGTCCTGCAGAATTCACAAAATGCAAATTTATTTCACTTTCGGGAATGTTTAATGAAATGAAACTCATCAGTCCATGCTGTCTTAAATACGTTGTCATAACGTAAACGAGCCTTCTTTTTTTCTGGCGTTTCGGATATATTCATTCAGACATTGATCTGTTTGATGTTTAGGAATCATAAGTTCAAAATGTAGTGCTTCAAAACTTTATTTTAAATACCTTTTCTGATTGGTTTAATGATAAAGAATTGACCAATGGAAGTTTTCGGGACAAATTAAGAGGGAAACGATTACGGAAAGGGCCTAAATAATTTGGATTTGTACTCATTTATACATGTACGTCGTAGAAATCTACAAGAATAATCAACATATGAACAATTCACGATAAATTTTTTTACATTTATTTTTTTTTAAATCGGTAGGAAAACATCTAAAATCGGTAGACGGTAGAAGACTTTAAAATTTGGTAGACTACCGCATAAATCTGTAGGGTTGGCATGTATGTGAAACTTAGCCAAATGAACCGTAATTTGGTAGGAAGCACCTATGGAAGGTCCTCTCTAAAGACTGCACATGTTGTCCCCATCCATTAACAAACATGGCCACCACAGGCACTTCTTGTTTCTGATTGGCCGATTTTTTTAAATCTTCTCCTCTGAAACCGCATGGCCAAATGAATTAAAACTTGGTGGGAAGCATCTATGGAAGGTCCTCTATAAAGAATGCTCATTTCGTCATGATCCGTTCACAAATATGGCCACCACGGGCCATTTTTGTTACTGATTGGTTGATTTCTAAAAAATCTTCTCCTCTGATACTGCTTATCCAAATGAACCGTAACTTGGTAGGAAGCATCTACATGTATGGATGGTCCTCTATAAGAATTGCTCATTTCGTCCCAATACGTTGACAAACATGGCCACCACAGGCAATTCTTGTTTCTGATTGGCCGATTTAAAAAAAAATCTTCTCCTCTGAAACCGCTTGACCAAATGAACTGAAACTTGGTATAGTGCCTGAAATGGACGGTCGCCCAGTCGCCAAATGCAACTAATATCTTATTCGGGCTACCAAAAGCTGCTCCAAATTAGGTAGTCACTGGCCCAACAAAAAGCGTTTGGGCGATTGCCTAAAAGACCGTTAAAAATTGTTGTTTTACCGAAATCGGACATAAACTGTAACTTCAACGGTAGATAACTCTTCTGGCCACTGGCAAAGTGTACTTAATACAACAGATAATTATCTGGCCACTGGCAAAGTGTACTTAATACAACAGATAATTATCTGGCCATTGACAAGGTGTACTTAATACAACAGGTAATTATCTGGCCACTGGCAAAGTGTATTTAATACAACAGATAATTATCTGGCCACTGGCAAAGTGTACTTAATACAACAGATAATTATCTGGCCACTGGCAAAGTGTACTTAATACAACAGATAATTATCAGTGCCTGAAATGGACGGTCGCCCAGTCGCCAAATGCGACTATCTTTTTCGGGCGACCAAAAGCTGCTCCAAATTAGGTAGTCACTGGCCCAACAAAAAACGTTTGGGAGATTGCCTAAAAGGCCGTTAAAAATTGTTTTTTTACCGAAATCGGACATAAACTGTAACTTCAACGATAGATAATTCTTCTGTTCTAGTCGAAAACGGTTTGTTACGAGCACAGCGATTGGTCCAAATACATTTTTGTAGCCAATGAATACACAGCTAATGTAATTTACTGTTCTCCCCAATTATGTATTTTTATCGAGGCAATCAATACACGTTTCCTACACGTTTTCATGTAATACACAAGTATTCACTAAATATTAGAAAAGAAATAGGGTTTTTTGTTTCTTTATGATTTAATTATTAAAATTGTTAAAAATCACGGACGAAGTGGAAAGTTGTGAACAATAAAGAGAATTCCGTCAATTTATAATGTTTGCGATCTGGTATCTTCCACGGTTCGGAAATTTATTCATTCAATCTGCTGCAAAATGTACATGTACGAATTTCATTTTACAGAAATCGGAAACCTTTTTGTGTCAATCCTTAGGTAATCATTGAAAAACTTTTCCCCAACAACGGAGAGAAAATCGTTGACAGTAATGTCAAACTACGGAAACGATCTGGCCTGTCACTTCTTTTAAACTTTTCATAGTTCATGTACACGGCTACATTTTAATGACAATTGGGAATTTGGGAGTGGTTTTCTTTTTTGGAACCAGAACTTTTGTTTACAAATTAAAAAATAACAGGAAAAGTTAACAATTGTTTATAGAACAGAAAATGACAGCACCGTTTGTTATTTCAACAAAGTGAGATACTTGTTTGGAATGAATAACCGACTGACATTACCCCGAACTGAGAGGTTATTTTACTTTAAAATCACTTCTTCATAGTGGATTGGAACAAGTGATGTCACTCTGGGGAGTGCACGAGCGGTCCTTGTTATGGCATTAGTCTACTCTTTTCCGGATGTCTTTAATGTGATCATGGCATTGATCTCCCCTTACACAAACCAGCCTTTTTATTGTCCCCATCCGATGGACTAGCATCGTTTCTTAAGACCACCCTAGCCAATGTCGTCAAGGTTGTCAAAAAGGTTATAACAAGTAAATTCAGGTTTCATTTGATAGCAGTATATGCATTGGGGTGTTTTCGCAATTTCAGTTGCACACCTGTACCTACCAAAATTACCTTGAAGAGCCCCAACCCCCGTGAGACTAGTGAAAGAATTAATTTTAATGTTATTGATAAAAAGCAATTAATCTGAAAACTGTTTATATATTGATATCTGATGTCTTTTTTTCATAAAAAAAATGTCACAAAATGTTTAGGCCACCATTATGCCATTTAGACCAGTGACTAATTTTTTACTGGCCCAAAAAAATGTTTTCGCGCCAGCCAAAGGCTGGCCCTCATTTCAGGCACTGTGTTAGGAAGCATCTATGGAAGGTCCACTATAAAGATTTCTTATTTCGTCATGATCTGTTTGCAAGCATGGCCGCTACAGACAATTCTTGTTACTGATTGGTTGATTTCTAAAAAATATTCTCCTCTGAAACTGCTTAGCCAAATGAACCGTAACTTTTTTTTTTTTTTCCATTTTTTTTTTTCTCAACTGCAAAATACATCAATACAGAGTATAGAGTACAATAATATAATAACATATAAAACATCATACAATCTATATAGTAAAGTACAATTAAATCTTCTTACAATCTTTTCCAATATATAATCATATGTATATTGCAGTGGAGGTTTGTTTTTTTTTTTTAGAATATAAAAGATGAGAAAAGAGGTATTTTGCAGAGTTTAAAATTGTTTACTATTGATATATGTGATAAATATTTTTTTGTATAATTAGGAAAAAAAGTAGATAAGAATTTAATGCATTTTTAAAAGGAAGAAGAAAAAAAAAAGAAGACATTGAGAAGATGAGATTGTGCTTTATATTGGCATTTATATATAAAACTTTTATGGTCTGGCCTGGTGCAAACAATCAATTGGACTATACAAAAGTATTATTTGGATGGATCAAACATTCATATTGTTTTAATTATCCCGTAATGAGTATACTATAAAGTATACTATAGTATAGTAAATATAAACAAGAAAAGTATATTTAGATAGACTATATCAGTTAGTATTTAGTGGTGTCTCTATGGAAAGGGAATTTACATAAGAATAAAAACTATGTCAACAATCCTCAAACAGTTTTTCAAAAGTACTCCAATGTAATTGAAATTCTGCAATTCTTTGATTTCGGACAGCAATCATTTTTTCAGTTTTATATAAATTTATCAAACAGGCTTTAAGCGAATGAAAGGATAATTTTTTCTTCAGACATCTGTTTGTATATATATAGTATTTTATGTTTAGTAAAATGGCATTGTATACATCATCTTTATATACTTTATCAACATCCCCAAAAATTAGAGTCTTCTTTAAAAATGTTTGGTTTATGTCTTTGTCACCGAACCAAGAATTTACTTGCCCTAGCAGATTTTGTACATTTTCACAACCCCAAAAAATGTGTTCAATGGTTTCATTTTCCTTTTGGCAAAAATTACAATTTGCATCATCAATAATTTAAAAAAATTTCAGGAAATAATTAGTAGCCAGAATATTGTGGTTTATTCTAAATTGAAACCAATGTAATTTTGTACATGCTGTAGCTTTAAATGGGAGTATATAAATTTGTTTCCACTCATTTGAATTAATATCGAAAACTGTATTCCATTTTCTTTGAGCTGTAGGAACACTACTGTTTTTATTTAGAATTGTGTACATATCTTTTGAACCTTTAGAACTTCGAAAAATATTTTGTAGAGATGATGGGACAAAAGGAGTCTGTAAATTAGATGATTTGTCTCCATATGGATATAATTTTAGCATTTGTCGTAAAGAACTAATAACCCCATTATATTGCAGAAAATTTACACAAAGTCCAAATTTGTTTGAAAACTGATCTAAAGTCAGAAAAGAACCATCATCATTGACAAAATTGTTAACAAACTTTACACCCCTATTGAACCACTCTGGATAAAAGATAGTTCTTTTGTCAATTTTTACCTGTTTATTCAACCAAACTGTATTGGCAAGAAAGTTTGTTCAATCTTTGTTTTCGTCTTTTTCAATAACAGATTTCCAAGCATATAATACATCCTTCCAAAATTAATTTTTTACACTTTCTATTACTTGTTCTATATATCCACCACCGCCACATGATAGTTTATTTATATCAATTGATGACATAAAAATATTCTGCCATTTACAATTGTTGAAAAAGAGTCTCCTGATCCATGTGGACTTCAAAGCCAAAATAAAAGAATGTATATTAATCATCTTAAGTCCCCCCTCTTGATACTTCTTTTGCATGATATCCTTTTTCACTCTATTAACAGATGATTTCCAAATAAATGTATATAACATAGCTTCAATATCTTTAATAATTTCTATACTAGGGTTTGGAAGTGCAATAAAAAGATGGTTAAGTACTGGCAGAATTAGTGATTTAACCACAGTAATCTTACCTATAGGAGTTAAATTTCTTTTGTTCCACTGTTTAAAGAGTCCTTTCATTTTTTTTAAATATTTTTCATAATTGATCTTTGTAATTTTAGAAATATCAACATCGAAATTTATTCCCAGAACAGTAAACATAGTTTTTCCCCAGGAGAGATTCCAGTTTTCACATAGTCTATCACTGCTGTATTTTTTGCTTCCTATCCAAATAACTTGTGTTTTTGAAAAATTTATTTTAAGGCCTGATATCTTTTTGAACCATTCCAATTCCAAAAGTGTTTCATTTAATGATTCTTCTGATCCATCCAAAATTACTGATGTATCATCAGTGAACTGAGAAATTTCATGTTCTGAACCGTAACTTGGTAGGAAGCATCTACGGAAGGTCCTCTATAAAGATTTTTTATTTCGTCATGATCGTTTGCAAGCATGTCCGCTACAGACAATTCTTGTTACTGATTGGTTGATTTCTAAAAAATCTTCTCCTCTGAAACTGCTTAGCCAAATGAACCGTAACTTGGTAGGAAACATCTATGGAAGGTCCTCTATAAAGATTTCTTATTTCGTCATGATCCGTTTGCAAGCATGGCCGCTACAGACAATTCTTGTTACTGATTGGTTGATTTCTAAACAAATATTCTCCTCTGAAACTGCTTAGCCAAATGAACCGTAACTTGGTAGGAAACATCTATGGAAGGTCCTCTATAAAGATTTCTTATTTCGTCATGATCCGTTTGCAAGCATGGCCACTACAGACAATTCTTGTTACTGATTGGTTGATTTCTAAAAAAATCTTCTCCTCTGAAACTGCTTAGCCAAATGAACCGTAACTTGGTAGGAAGCATCTATGGAAGGTCCTCTATAAAGATTTCTTATTTCGTCATGATCCGTATGCAAGCATGGCCACTACAGACAATTCTTGTTACTGATTGGTTGATTTCTAAAAAATGTTCTCCTCTGAAACTGCTTAGCCAAATGAACCGTAACTTGGTAGGAAGCATTTATGGAAGGTCCTCTATAAAGATTTCTTGTTTCGTCATGATCCGTTTGCAAGCATGTCCGCTACAGACAATTCTTGTTACTGATTGGTTGATTTCTAAAAAAATATTCTCCTCTGAAACTGCTTAGCCAAATGAACCGTAACTTAGTAGGAAGCATCTATGGAAGGTCCTCTATAAATATTTCTTATTTCGTCATGATCCGTTTGCAAGCATGTCCGCTACAGACAATTCTTGTTACTTATTGGTTGATTTCTAAAAAATCTTCTCCTCTGAAACTGCTTAGCCAAATGAACCGTAACTTGGTAGGAAGCATCTATGGTAGGTCCTCTATAAAGATTTCTTATTTCGTCATGATCCGTTTGCAAGCATGTCCGCTACAGACAATTCTTGTTACTGATTGGTTGATTTCTAAAAAATCTTCTCCTCTGGAACTGCTTGGCCAAATGAACCGTAACTTGGTAGGAAGCATCTATGGAAGGTCCTCTATAAAGATTTCTTATTTCGTCATGATCCGTTTGCAAGCATGGCTGCTACAGACAATTCTTGTTACTGATTGGTTGATTTCTAAAAAATCTTCTCCTCTGAAACTGCTTAGCCAAATGAACCGTAACTTGGTAGGAAGCATATATGGAAGGTCCTCTATAAAGATTTCTTATTTCGTCATGATCCGTTTGCAAGCATGGCCGCTACAGACAATTCTTGTTACTGATTGGTTGATTTCTAAAAAATCTTCTCCTCTGAAACTGCTTAGCCAAATGAACCGTAAATTGGTAGGAAGCATCTATGGAAGGTCCTCTATAAAGATTGCTCATTTAGTTCCGATCCATGGCTACCACAGACAATTCTTATTTCTGATTGGTTGATTTCTAAAAAAAAAATCACCTCTGAAACGACTTGGCCAAATGAATCGAAGCTTGGTAGGAAACATCCTTGGAAAGTCCTCTATAAAGATTGCTCAATTAGTTCTGATCCATTGAAAAACATTGCGCCATAGGCCATTATTGTTTCTGATTGGTTGAATTCTAATAAATCTTCTCCTCTGAAAACGCTTTCCCAAATGAACTGAAATTTGGTAGGAAGTATCCTTGGAAGGTCCTCTATACAAATTGCTCATTTAGACCCGATTCGTTAACAAACATGGCCACCACAGACAATTCTTGTTTCTGATTGGTCGATTTCTAAAAATCTTCTCCTCTGAAACTGCTTAGCCAAATAGATCAAAACTTGATAGGAAGCATCTATGGAAGGTCCTCTATAAGATTGCTCATTTCATTCCGATCCGTTAACAAGCATGGCCATTACAAGCAATTCTTGTTTCAGATTGGTCGATTTCTAAAAATCTTCTCTGAATCTGCTTAGCCAAATGAACCGAAACTTGGTGGGAAGCACCTATGGGAGGTTCTGTATTCAATTTCCTCAAAGCAGAATGAAACATGAGCGACACAGGCTCAGCCCACTGAACCTCTAGTTTCAGTGAGGTAGCACTATAAATATCCAACTAAGCATGTTGGTCTAGTACAAAGCGGACCTCATCATCATCTCATTGAAAATTAACTTGTTCTCGCCATGATATATCTGAAAAACTGCTGATTTGGCATTAAACAACAATCACTCACTCAAAAGCAATTAACCTTAATTTCTGATCATTTATTTTGGTGATGGAAATTAATTAAATAACTAAAGTGGCAGCGGCTTGTGGTGTTCAGCTTGGTACTCTATTCATTCTCAAGCTACTCAAGATTAGTGTCACAGCAGCAGTAATTTATTTATTTAATAAAGTGAAAAAAAAATGTGCCAATATTATAAAATATGGCAAATTCTTTATATGTCATAGATGTACAATTTTTATTTTAAGCCTAGATTGTGGTAGATCTTGGGTTTGAGGCCCGATTGAAGACTATAAAATTGGTATTTATTGCTTCTCTGCTAAGCATGCAGCATTAGGTAGAAAGAGCAAAGACTGGTTGGCTCAAAATCAGGATAATATGTCCAAGCGGGGCAACATGTCTATCCACAGACTGTTGTTTCATTGAGCTAGCACTATAAAAATCCATCTAAGCTTGTTGGTCTGGTACAAAGTGGACCTCATCGTCATTTCATTGAAAATTAACTTGTTCTGGTCGTGATATAGCTGAAAAATTGCTGAGTTGATGTTAAACAACAATCACTCACTCACTCTATATTTCATGTGAAACATTCTTTTTTTCAAAAAAGTAAAAGAGAGGTCATTTCTTGACAAATTTTACTCACAAATGCTAAATGTGTTGAAGTTTGTGGTCATAATCTTCATATAATTGTCTGATTCACATTTATCAATTTTCAGTCTTGAATTCTTGAAGATATAAAGTAGTTTGTCATTGACTTTGTAATAAAATTGCTCGGATCATTTTATGCATCTTTCAATTATATGCAGCAAATCCAATGCAATTTAAAACAAAAGTGAACAAATTAAAAATTAAATGCCCTTTTTATCAATAAAAAAATGCCTTGCCCTTTGCCGACACCTTGCCCCTTTAAATTCTAGCTGGAGCACTCACTCTGAGGTAACACAATAGATACGAAGTAAAGACTTCAGTAGCGATTAATTTTAAGAATGTATATATAGTCTTTATTTGTATAAAGGAAATCCACAAAGATGAAAAAAATATATAAACATTTAATGATAAAAAAAAAAATATATTCTATTTCAGTTATGAGATAAGTAAACTATATCCAAACAAGTATGTACATTTAGATGAAAACAGAATATATGTACTCAACACTCTCTTCAATATTCCAGGTAAAAATATTGTGTTTTATTATCCTGCACTTGTTCTATTTGAGCAGTCATACTGTATTTGACTGAATAATTTTTTGTTATATACTGTCACCTACCATAATATAGCTTTTTTACTGGTACCCCTGTCACATGTTATCTGTTGAGCTTTGGGAATCTAGTTGTAATTCTAGTCCACTTCCTGCTGAAAGAAAATATCAAAAGGGGCAGTCAAGGGATAAATATAATAATTTTATCAATTAATTCAAAATATACAAATTACAATGTCAGTGAATTAATGCAATTCTTCTAATGGATAAACATATTAATGCAGTTTCTTAAAATTTAAACTTTATGTGTATTCAGCGAAAACTGTGGAAAGGCTCAGAGAAGCTCGCCTTTATCCCTGTATTCAAGCCTCATGCATATAAGCTTGATATTTCAAGACATTAATATTGTGTTTATAATGAGGACATGTACAGATCCCTCCATGTGTATCAACGATCATACTCTCAGGTCGGACACAGAGTTTTGTCGGACTTGAAGAGAGTGTCAATCTTAAAATTCGTCCGACAAAATCCTCCCAGGTCGGAGTGAGAGTGAGAGTATCCCATGTCGGGGTTGAGAGTCTCCACTCTCAGATAGTTAAACTGTAAACAGGAAACGTCCCCAAATTCTGCTAACCAATAAATTTGTGCATAAGTGCATAAAGAAACATGCGTATCTTAGTAAAGCTGAAGTAAATGAGTGATATACAGTACGGAAAGTATAGATATGTTAATGGCTGTCACGGGCGATATATACAATAATATCCATGAATAAAATGTATTAACATGCAGTACCCATGTTTTAAGTGCACTAGAAGTGAATATTGATATGTCCCTATGTACTTGCGACAATCGATGCCAAGGCCCTTTCACTTGCTGCAGACAGTTGTCGGTTTACGATATCGGGTGCATTTGCTCTTTTACGTGTTTGCCAAATGTAGGGCGAACGAACCCGGGTAAATAATTCTAATTTATACATTTATTTCTTTAAAGGCAAATTTGGATTAAAATTAATTAGCAAAATTTAAGTTTTATTTTGTTTATGGCGAATGGGTCATAAATCCGTAAATCCTGGGTTTTTTTTCTTGAAAATTGGCAGTCTGCGGAGCCCTGATATAGGTGAAATAATATTTTATTAGTGTATTCTACGGGTTTTTTTTACAGTTTACCTATCAAAACATCACCCATCTCAGCATGTCGTTGCATCGTGCATTCATGATATACAAATACACCTATCACAGGTGTGAAAAAAAACGTTGCTCAAGACTCCTTTTACTAAGACTTATAAACATAGATAACTATTTTGCGTTTTCGATTTTCAAGTCGTCTACCAATTTATTTGTACTTAAAAAATAAATTTATATCTTTTTTCTTATATATGTTTATAAATATCTTAATAAAATAAATACATTTACAGTGAGAAATTATTATACGTCATGATATCGTTATTTAGGTAAATACTTATTAGACAGATTTTTTTTAAAACCATTTTTGTCTTTTTAATTGATATTTTTACTGACCCAAGCGAAATAAATGAAATGTGAGTTAATGTGTTAATTATATAAATCCTTGCCTTCTATAAATTTTAATTTCTTATCTAATTCTTATTCTTATCAAGGATGTATCTTGTATACGTCCTTGTTCTTATTTAACAATATGGTCAGATTGTTATTTTCATTGAATGGCATCTCAAAATAGATGGCTTCACAGTAGGGGCTCTTCCTGTATATTGGTTACATCCTGTATATTACAACTGACAGCTAATGCATGACAAACAATTTTAATCAGCCATCATTATCATAAAATACATTTTTTTAATCTTTATTTTGGTGATGACACCTAATTCCCATCATCTAATCCAAATTAGTATAGTAGAGGAGTACCGTATTTTTCGGACGATAAATCTAGATAAAAATGATGATTTTGTTTACAGTACAAAAAATGTATACCTTTATTTTGCTGTAGGTTTATTTCTGAATAAGAAGACTTGTATCATCGATGTTCTTAGTGTTATTTTTTTTTTAAATAAAGCAATAAAAGTATACTAACAGGGAGTGCAATTCTGGGGATAAAATATTCAACATCCGAAAAAAAAATCAATATTCAATGATTGAAGTGTTAGCGAAAATCAGTTCAATATTGTAATTTATAATAAAATATATACTATAAAAAATGTATCTTGTTGAAAAAAATTACAGGGTGGATCGATTTACAATATAAAATTATTATCACAAAATATCTAAATATAGCTATAGCTTTTCCATTAAACACGAGCATGCACACATGATTGTAGTAAAGAATGGCAGTTGCAATACATCTCACAGTAAGCGTGTAGAACAAGCTTTTTATACTAAATATACTGGAAAATAATTTATATCAATTTTGTTACTTAATTGATATTTTATTGCAATAATTTATATGAGGCTATGGGTGTTTAAACGTCACTTTTCAACAATATTTCAGTTATATATTGACCTTTGAGCTACCTTTCCTGGCACGAATATGGTGCAAGGTAGAAATACACTAGGGTATTTACGTACCTGGACATTCTACATACCGGAAAGAAAGTACGCTTACAAATACGCATCGATCACAAAATGTTTGACATGTTCACCTCGAGAAATGTAAAAAAAATCTTTAGATATCCACTCTCACGTCCGACCACGATATCCGACCAAATAGTCGGACTTAGAGAGTGTTGACTCTCAAATTTGTCAGACATTTCTCTGGAGTGAGTCGGACATTTTGGGAGGAATATGTCCGACCTGAGAGTATGATCGTTGATACACTTGTACTGTATGTGAAGTGATGTGAAACTTCCCTAAATACCATATTTTATGTGGTTCCTGTCAGGATTTCCTAGGTAGAGGGTTGCTGCTAAAAAGGTCGCTACTGAACGAAGGATTCCGCTTGGTTAAGATGAAGTCATCACTTTGAAAGATTTACGGTCGTGCCGCCATGACTCGGTTGACCGTTATGGAATATCTGTGTCACAAATGACCACGGATATCAGGCCTCTACATTATCATTTTGTTTAAGCATGTCCCTTCAGACAACTATCTAAGCAAAGTACTTGTCCCTTCAGACAACTATCTAAACAAAGTACTTGTCCCTTCAGACAACTATCTAAACAAAGTACATGTCCCTTCAGACAACTATCTAATCAAAGTACATGTCCCTTCAGACAATTATCTAAACAAAGTACATGTCCCTTCAGACAACTATCTAAGCAAAGTACTTGTCCCTTCAGACAACTATCTAAACAAAGTACATGTCCCTTCAGACAACTATCTAAACAAAGTACTTGTCCCTTCAGACAACTATCTAAACAAAGTACATGTCCCTTCAGATATCTATCTAAACAAAGTACATGTCCCTTCAGACAATTATCTAAACAAAGTACATGTCCCTTCAGACAACTATCTAAACAAAGTACTTGTCCCTTCAGACAACTATCTAAACAAAGTACATGTCCCTTCAGACAACTATCTAAACAAAGTACATGTCCCTTCAGACAACTATCTAAACAAAGTACATGTCCCTTCAGACAACTATCTAAACAAAGTACATGTCCCTTCAGACAACTATCTAAACAAAGTACATGTCCCTTCAGACAACTATCTAAACAAAGTACTTGTCCCTTCAGACAACTATCTAAACAAAGTACATGTCCCTTCAGACAACTATCTAAACAAAGTACTTGTCCCTTCAGACAACTATCTAAACAAAGTACATGTCCCTTCAGACAACTATCTAAACAAAGTACATGTCCCTTCAGACAACTATCTAAACAAAGTACATGTCCCTTCAGACAACTATCTAAACAAAGTACATGTCCCTTCAGACAACTATCTAAACAAAGTACATGTCCCTTCAGACAACTATCTAAACAAAGTACTTGTCCCTTCAGACAACTATCTAAACAAAGTACATGTCCCTTCAGACAACTATCTAAACAAAGTACATGTCCCTTCAGACAACTATCTAAACAAAGTACATGTCCCTTCAGACAACTATCTAAACAAAGTACTTGTCCCTTCAGACAACTATCTAAACAAAGTACTTGTCCCTTCAGACAACTATCTAAACAAAGTACATGTCCCTTCAGACAACTATCTAAACAAAGTACTTGTCCCTTCAGACAACTATCTAAACAAAGTACTTGTCCCTTCAGACAACTATCTAAACAAAGTACTTGTCCCTTCAGACAACTATCTAAACAAAGTACTTGTCCCTTCAGACAACTATCTAAACAAAGTACTTGTCCCTTCAGACAACTATCTAAACAAAGTACTTGTCCCTTCAGACAACTATCTAAACAAAGTACTTGTCCCTTCAGACAACTATCTAAACAAAGTACATGTCCCTTCAGACAACTATCTAAACAAAGTACATGTCCCTTCAGACAACTATCTAAACAAAGTACATGTCCCTTCAGACAACTATCTAAACAAAGTACATGTCCCTTCAGACAACTATCTAAACAAAGTACATGTCCCTTCAGACAACTATCTAAACAAAGTACATGTCCCTTCAGACAACTATCTAAACAAAGTACTTGTCCCTTCAGACAACTATCTAAACAAAGTACATGTCCCTTCAGACAACTATCTAAACAAAGTACATGTCCCTTCAGACAACTATCTAAACAAAGTACATGTCCCTTCAGACAACTATCTAAACAAAGTACATGTCCCTTCAGACAACTATCTAAACAAAGTACTTGTCCCTTCAGACAACTATCTAAACAAAGTACATGTCCCTTCAGATATCTATCTAAACAAAGTACATGTCCCTTCAGACAATTATCTAAACAAAGTACATGTCCCTTCAGACAACTATCTAAACAAAGTACTTGTCCCTTCAGACAACTATCTAAACAAAGTACATGTCCCTTCAGACAACTATCTAAACAAAGTACATGTCCCTTCAGACAACTATCTAAACAAAGTACATGTCCCTTCAGACAACTATCTAAACAAAGTACATGTCCCTTCAGACAACTATCTAAACAAAGTACATGTCCCTTCAGACAACTATCTAAACAAAGTACTTGTCCCTTCAGACAACTATCTAAACAAAGTACATGTCCCTTCAGACAACTATCTAAACAAAGTACTTGTCCCTTCAGACAACTATCTAAACAAAGTACATGTCCCTTCAGACAACTATCTAAACAAAGTACATGTCCCTTCAGACAACTATCTAAACAAAGTACATGTCCCTTCAGACAACTATCTAAACAAAGTACATGTCCCTTCAGACAACTATCTAAACAAAGTACTTGTCCCTTCAGACAACTATCTAAACAAAGTACATGTCCCTTCAGACAACTATCTAAACAAAGTACATGTCCCTTCAGACAACTATCTAAACAAAGTACATGTCCCTTCAGACAACTATCTAAACAAAGTACTTGTCCCTTCAGACAACTATCTAAACAAAGTACATGTCCCTTCAGACAACTATCTAAACAAAGTACTTGTCCCTTCAGACAACTATCTAAACAAAGTACTTGTCCCTTCAGACAACTATCTAAACAAAGTACTTGTCCCTTCAGACAACTATCTAAACAAAGTACTTGTCCCTTCAGACAACTATCTAAACAAAGTACTTGTCCCTTCAGACAACTATCTAAACAAAGTACTTGTCCCTTCAGACAACTATCTAAACAAAGTACTTGTCCCTTCAGACAACTATCTAAACAAAGTACATGTCCCTTCAGACAACTATCTAAACAAAGTACATGTCCCTTCAGACAACTATCTAAACAAAGTACATGTCCCTTCAGACAACTATCTAAACAAAGTACATGTCCCTTCAGACAACTATCTAAACAAAGTACATGTCCCTTCAGACAACTATCTAAACAAAGTACTTGTCCCTTCAGACAACTATCTAAACAAAGTACATGTCCCTTCAGACAACTATCTAAACAAAGTACATGTCCCTTCAGACAACTATCTAAACAAAGTACATGTCCCTTCAGACAACTATCTAAACAAAGTACATGTCCCTTCAGACATCTATCTAAACAAAGTACATGTCCCTTCAGACAACTATCTAAACAAAGTACATGTCCCTTCAGACAACTATCTAAACAAAGTACATGTCCCTTCAGACAACTATCTAAACAAAGTACTTGTCCCTTCAGACAACTATCTAAACAAAGTACATGTCCCTTCAGACAACTATCTAAACAAAGTACATGTCCCTTCAGACAACTATCTAAACAAAGTACATGTCCCTTCAGACAACTATCTAAACAAAGTACTTGTCCCTTCAGACAACTATCTAAACAAAGTACATGTCCCTTCAGACAACTATCTAAACAAAGTACATGTCCCTTCAGACAATTATCTAAACAAAGTACATGTCCCTTCAGACAACTATCTAAACAAAGTACATGTCCCTTCAGACAACTATCTAAACAAAGTACATGTCCCTTCAGACAACTATCTAAACAAAGTACTTGTCCCTTCAGACAACTATCTAAACAAAGTACTTGTCCCTTCAGACAACTATCTAAACAAAGTACTTGTCCCTTCAGACAACTATCTAAACAAAGTACATGTCCCTTCAGACAACTATCTAAACAAAGTACATGTCCCTTCAGACAACTATCTAAACAAAGTACTTGTCCCTTCAGACAACTATCTAAACAAAGTACTTGTCCCTTCAGACAACTATCTAAACAAAGTACATGCCCCTTCAGACAACTATCTAAACAAAGTACTTGTCCCTTCAGACAACTATCTAAACAAAGTACTTGTCCCTTCAGACAACTATCTAAACAAAGTACATGTCCCTTCAGACAACTATCTAAACAAAGTACATGTCCCTTCAGACAACTATTTAAACAAAGTACATGTCCCTTCAGACAACTATCTAAACAAAGTACTTGTCCCTTCAGACAACTATCTAAACAAAGTACATGTCCCTTCAGACAACTATCTAAACAAAGTACATGTCCCTTCAGACAACTATCTAAACAAAGTACATGTCCCTTCAGACAACTATCTAAACAAAGTACATGTCCCTTCAGACAACTATCTAAACAAAGTACATGTCCCTTCAGACAACTATCTAAACAAAGTACATGTCCCTTCAGACAACTATCTAAACAAAGTACTTGTCCCTTCAGACAACTATCTAAACAAAGTACATGTCCCTTCAGACAACTATCTAAACAAAGTACATGTCCCTTCAGACAACTATCTAAACAAAGTACATGTCCCTTCAGACAACTATCTAAACAAAGTACATGTCCCTTCAGACAACCATCTAAACAAAGTACATGTCCCTTCAGACAACTATCTAAACAAAGTACATGTCCCTTCAGACAACTATCTAAACAAAGTACTTGTCCCTTCAGACAACTATCTAAACAAAGTACATGTCCCTTCAGACAACTATCTAATCAAAGTACATGTCCCTTCAGACAATTATCTAAACAAAGTACATGTCCCTTCAGACAACTATCTAAACAAAGTACATGTCCCTTCAGACAACTATCTAAACAAAGTACATGTCCCTTCAGACAACTATCTAAACAAAGTACATGTCCCTTCAGACAACTATCTAAACAAAGTACTTGTCCCTTCAGACAACTATCTAAACAAAGTACATGTCCCTTCAGACAACTATCTAATCAAAGTACTTGTCCCTTCAGACAACTATCTAATCAAAGTACTTGTCCCTTCAGACAACTATCTAAACAAAGTACATGTCCCTTCAGACAACTATCTAATCAAAGTACTTGTCCCTTCAGACAACTATCTAAACAAAGTACATGTCCCTTCAGACAACTATCTAATCAAAGTACTTGTCCCTTCAGACAACTATCTAAACAAAGTACTTGTCCCTTCAGACAACTATCTAAACAAAGTACTTGTCCCTTCAGACAACTATATAAACAAAGTACATGTCCCTTCAGACAACTATCTAATCAAAGTACTTGTCCCTTCAGACAACTATCTAAACAAAGTACATGTCCCTTCAGACAACTATCTAAACAAAGTACTTGTCCCTTCAGACAACTATCTAAACAAAGTACTTGTCCCTTCAGACAACTATCTAAACAAAGTACATGTCCCTTCAGACAACTATCTAAACAAAGTACTTGTCCCTTCAGACAACTATCTAAACAAAGTACATGTCCCTTCAGACAACTATCTAAACAAAGTACATGTCCCTTCAGACAACTATCTAAACAAAGTACTTGTCCCTTCAGACAACTATCTAAACAAAGTACTTGTCCCTTCAGACAACTATCTAAACAAAGTACATGTCCCTTCAGACAACTATCTAAACAAAGTACATGTCCCTTCAGACAACTATCTAAACAAAGTACTTGTCCCTTCAGACAACTATCTAAACAAAGTACATGTCCCTTCAGACAACTATCTAAACAAAGTACTTGTCCCTTCAGACAACTATCTAAACAAAGTACTTGTCCCTTCAGACAACTATCTAAACAAAGTACTTGTCCCTTCAGACAACTATCTAAACAAAGTACTTGTCCCTTCAGACAACTATCTAAACAAAGTACTTGTCCCTTCAGACAACTATCTAAACAAAGTACTTGTCCCTTCAGACAACTATCTAAACAAAGTACTTGTCCCTTCAGACAACTATCTAAACAAAGTACTTGTCCCTTCAGACAACTATCTAAACAAAGTACTTGTCCCTTCAGACAACTATCTAAACAAAGTACTTGTCCCTTCAGACAACTATCTAAACAAAGTACTTGTCCCTTCAGACAACTATCTAAACAAAGTACATGTCCCTTCAGACAACTATCTAAACAAAGTACATGTCCCTTCAGACAATTATCTAATCAAAGTACATGTCCCTTCAGACAACTATCTAAACAAAGTACTTGTCCCTTCAGACAACTATCTAAACAAAGTACATGTCCCTTCAGACAACTATCTAAACAAAGTACTTGTCCCTTCAGACAACTATCTAAACAAAGTACATGTCCCTTCAGACAACTATCTAAACAAAGTACATGTCCCTTCAGACAACTATCTAAACAAAGTACTTGTCCCTTCAGACAACTATCTAAACAAAGTACTTGTCCCTTCAGACAACTATCTAAACAAAGTACTTGTCCCTTCAGACAACTATCTAAACAAAGTACTTGTCCCTTCAGACAACTATCTAAACAAAGTACATGTCCCTTCAGACAACTATCTAAACAAAGTACATGTCCCTTCAGACAACTATCTAAACAAAGTACATGTCCCTTCAGACAACTATCTAAACAAAGTACATGTCCCTTCAGACAACTATCTAAACAAAGTACTTGTCCCTTCAGACAACTATCTAAACAAAGTACATGTCCCTTCAGACAACTATCTAAACAAAGTACATGTCCCTTCAGACAACTATCTAATCAAAGTACATGTCCCTTCAGACAACTATCTAAACAAAGTACATGTCCCTTCAGACAACTATCTAAACAAAGTACATGTCCCTTCAGACAACTATCTAAACAAAGTACATGTCCCTTCAGACAACTATCTAAACAAAGTACATGTCCCTTCAGACAACTATCTAAACAAAGTACATGTCCCTTCAGACAACTATCCAAACAAAGTACATGTCCCTTCAGACAACTATCTAAACAAAGTACATGTCCCTTCAGACAATTATCTAAACAAAGTACTTGTCCCTTCAGACAACTATCTAAACAAAGTACATGTCCCTTCAGACAACTATCTAAACAAAGTACATGTCCCTTCAGACAACTATCTAAACAAAGTACATGTCCTTCAGACAACTATCTAAACAAAGTACTTGTCCCTTCAGACAACTATCTAAACAAAGTACATGTCCCTTCAGACAACTATCTAAACAAAGTACATGTCCCTTCAGACAACTATCTAAACAAAGTACATGTCCCTTCAGACAACTATCTAAACAAAGTACATGTCCCTTCAGACAACTATCTAAACAAAGTACATGTCCCTTCAGACAACTATCTAAACAAAGTACATGTCCCTTCAGACAACTATCTAAACAAAGTACATGTCCCTTCAGACAACTATCTAAACAAAGTACATGTCCCTTCAGACAACTATCTAAACAAAGTACATGTCCCTTCAGACAACTATCTAAACAAAGTACATGTCCCTTCAGACAACTATCTAAACAAAGTACATGTCCCTTCAGACAACTATCTAAACAAAGTACATGTCCCTTCAGACAACTATCTAAACAAAGTACATGTCCCTTCAGACAACTATCTAATCAAAGTACATGTCCCTTCAGACAATTATCTAAACAAAGTACATGTCCCTTCAGACAACTATCTAAACAAAGTACATGTCCCTTCAGACAACTATCTAATCAAAGTACTTGTCCCTTCAGACAATTATCTAAACAAAGTACATGTCCCTTCAGACAACTATCTAATCAAAGTACTTGTCCCTTCAGACAACTATCTAAACAAAGTACATGTCCCTTCAGACAATTATCTAAACAAAGTACTTGTCCCTTCAGACAACTATCTAAACAAAGTACATGTCCCTTCAGACAACTATCTAAACAAAGTACATGTCCCTTCAGACAACTATCTAAACAAAGTACATGTCCCTTCAGACAACTATCTAAACAAAGTACTTGTCCCTTCAGACAACTATCTAAACAAAGTACATGTCCCTTCAGACAACTATCTAAACAAAGTACATGTCCCTTCAGACAACTATCTAAACAAAGTACATGTCCCTTCAGACAACTATCTAAACAAAGTACATGTCCCTTCAGACAACTATCTAAACAAAGTACATGTCCCTTCAGACAACTATCTAAACAAAGTACATGTCCCTTCAGACAACTATCTAAACAAAGTACATGTCCCTTCAGACAACTATCTAAACAAAGTACATGTCCCTTCAGACAACTATCTAAACAAAGTACATGTCCCTTCAGACAACTATCTAAACAAAGTACATGTCCCTTCAGACAACTATCTAAACAAAGTACATGTCCCTTCAGACAACTATCTAAACAAAGTACATGTCCCTTCAGACAACTATCTAAACAAAGTACATGTCCCTTCAGACAACTATCTAAACAAAGTACATGTCCCTTCAGACAACTATCTAAACAAAGTACATGTCCCTTCAGACAACTATCTAAACAAAGTACTTGTCCCTTCAGACAACTATCTAAACAAAGTACATGTCCCTTCAGATATCTATCTAAACAAAGTACATGTCCCTTCAGACAACTATCTAAACAAAGTACTTGTCCCTTCAGACAACTATCTAAACAAAGTACTTGTCCCTTCAGATATCTATCTAAACAAAGTACATGTCCCTTCAGACAATTATCTAAACAAAGTACATGTCCCTTCAGACAACTATCTAAACAAAGTACTTGTCCCTTCAGACAACTATCTAAACAAAGTACTTGTCCCTTCAGACAACTATCTAAACAAAGTACTTGTCCCTTCAGACAACTATCTAAACAAAGTACATGTCCCTTCAGACAACTATCTAAACAAAGTACATGTCCCTTCAGACAACTATCTAAACAAAGTACTTGTCCCTTCAGACAACTATCTAAACAAAGTACTTGTCCCTTCAGACAACTATCTAAACAAAGTACTTGTCCCTTCAGACAACTATCTAAACAAAGTACTTGTCCCTTCAGACAACTATCTAAACAAAGTACATGTCCCTTCAGACAACTATCTAAACAAAGTACTTGTCCCTTCAGACAACTATCTAAACAAAGTACATGTCCCTTCAGACAACTATCTAAACAAAGTACATGTCCCTTCAGACAACTATCTAAACAAAGTACTTGTCCCTTCAGACAACTATCTAAACAAAGTACATGTCCCTTCAGACAACTATCTAAACAAAGTACATGTCCCTTCAGACAACTATCTAAACAAAGTACATGTCCCTTCAGACAACTATCTAAACAAAGTACTTGTCCCTTCAGACAACTATCTAAACAAAGTACATGTCCCTTCAGACAACTATCTAAACAAAGTACGTGTCCCTTCAGACAACTATCTAAACAAAGTACATGTCCCTTCAGACAACTATCTAAACAAAGTACATGTCCCTTCAGACAACTATCTAAACAAAGTACATGTCCCTTCAGACAACTATCTAAACAAAGTACATGTCCCTTCAGACAACTATCTAAACAAAGTACATGTCCCTTCAGACAACTATCTAAACAAAGTACATGTCCCTTCAGACAACTATCTAAACAAAGTACTTGTCCCTTCAGACAACTATCTAAACAAAGTACATGTCCCTTCAGACAACTATCTAAACAAAGTACATGTCCCTTCAGACAACTATCTAAACAAAGTACATGTCCCTTCAGACAACTATCTAAACAAAGTACATGTCCCTTCAGACAACTATCTAAACAAAGTACATGTCCCTTCAGACAACTATCTAAACAAAGTACATGTCCCTTCAGACAACTATCTAAACAAAGTACATGTCCCTTCAGACAACTATCTAAACAAAGTACATGTCCCTTCAGACAACTATCTAAACAAAGTACATGTCCCTTCAGACAACTATCTAAACAAAGTACATGTCCCTTCAGACAACTATCTAAACAAAGTACATGTCCCTTCAGACAACTATCTAAACAAAGTACATGTCCCTTCAGACAACTATCTAAACAAAGTACATGTCCCTTCAGACAACTATCTAAACAAAGTACATGTCCCTTCAGACAACTATCTAAACAAAGTACATGTCCCTTCAGACAACTATCTAAACAAAGTACATGTCCCTTCAGACAACTATCTAAACAAAGTACATGTCCCTTCAGACAACTATCTAAACAAAGTACATGTCCCTTCAGACAACTATCTAAACAAAGTACATGTCCCTTCAGACAACTATCTAAACAAAGTACTTGTCCCTTCAGACAACTATCTAAACAAAGTACTTGTCCCTTCAGATATCTATCTAAACAAAGTACATGTCCCTTCAGACAATTATCTAAACAAAGTACATGTCCCTTCAGACAACTATCTAAACAAAGTACTTGTCCCTTCAGACAACTATCTAAACAAAGTACATGTCCCTTCAGACAACTATCTAAACAAAGTACATGTCCCTTCAGACAACTATCTAAACAAAGTACATGTCCCTTCAGACAACTATCTAAACAAAGTACATGTCCCTTCAGACAACTATCTAAACAAAGTACATGTCCCTTCAGACAACTATCTAAACAAAGTACTTGTCCCTTCAGACAACTATCTAAACAAAGTACATGTCCCTTCAGACAACTATCTAAACAAAGTACTTGTCCCTTCAGACAACTATCTAAACAAAGTACTTGTCCCTTCAGACAACTATCTAAACAAAGTACATGTCCCTTCAGACAACTATCTAAACAAAGTACTTGTCCCTTCAGACAACTATCTAAACAAAGTACATGTCCCTTCAGACAACTATCTAAACAAAGTACATGTCCCTTCAGACAACTATCTAAACAAAGTACATGTCCCTTCAGACAACTATCTAAACAAAGTACATGTCCCTTCAGACAACTATCTAAACAAAGTACTTGTCCCTTCAGACAACTATCTAAACAAAGTACATGTCCCTTCAGACAACTATCTAAACAAAGTACATGTCCCTTCAGACAACTATCTAAACAAAGTACATGTCCCTTCAGACAACTATCTAAACAAAGTACTTGTCCCTTCAGACAACTATCTAAACAAAGTACTTGTCCCTTCAGACAACTATCTAAACAAAGTACATGTCCCTTCAGACAACTATCTAAACAAAGTACTTGTCCCTTCAGACAACTATCTAAACAAAGTACTTGTCCCTTCAGACAACTATCTAAACAAAGTACTTGTCCCTTCAGACAACTATCTAAACAAAGTACTTGTCCCTTCAGACAACTATCTAAACAAAGTACTTGTCCCTTCAGACAACTATCTAAACAAAGTACTTGTCCCTTCAGACAACTATCTAAACAAAGTACTTGTCCCTTCAGACAACTATCTAAACAAAGTACATGTCCCTTCAGACAACTATCTAAACAAAGTACATGTCCCTTCAGACAACTATCTAAACAAAGTACATGTCCCTTCAGACAACTATCTAAACAAAGTACATGTCCCTTCAGACAACTATCTAAACAAAGTACATGTCCCTTCAGACAACTATCTAAACAAAGTACATGTCCCTTCAGACAACTATCTAAACAAAGTACTTGTCCCTTCAGACAACTATCTAAACAAAGTACATGTCCCTTCAGACAACTATCTAAACAAAGTACATGTCCCTTCAGACAACTATCTAAACAAAGTACATGTCCCTTCAGACAACTATCTAAACAAAGTACATGTCCCTTCAGACAACTATCTAAACAAAGTACTTGTCCCTTCAGACAACTATCTAAACAAAGTACATGTCCCTTCAGATATCTATCTAAACAAAGTACATGTCCCTTCAGACAATTATCTAAACAAAGTACATGTCCCTTCAGACAACTATCTAAACAAAGTACTTGTCCCTTCAGACAACTATCTAAACAAAGTACATGTCCCTTCAGACAACTATCTAAACAAAGTACATGTCCCTTCAGACAACTATCTAAACAAAGTACATGTCCCTTCAGACAACTATCTAAACAAAGTACATGTCCCTTCAGACAACTATCTAAACAAAGTACATGTCCCTTCAGACAACTATCTAAACAAAGTACTTGTCCCTTCAGACAACTATCTAAACAAAGTACATGTCCCTTCAGACAACTATCTAAACAAAGTACTTGTCCCTTCAGACAACTATCTAAACAAAGTACATGTCCCTTCAGACAACTATCTAAACAAAGTACATGTCCCTTCAGACAACTATCTAAACAAAGTACATGTCCCTTCAGACAACTATCTAAACAAAGTACATGTCCCTTCAGACAACTATCTAAACAAAGTACTTGTCCCTTCAGACAACTATCTAAACAAAGTACATGTCCCTTCAGACAACTATCTAAACAAAGTACATGTCCCTTCAGACAACTATCTAAACAAAGTACATGTCCCTTCAGACAACTATCTAAACAAAGTACTTGTCCCTTCAGACAACTATCTAAACAAAGTACTTGTCCCTTCAGACAACTATCTAAACAAAGTACATGTCCCTTCAGACAACTATCTAAACAAAGTACTTGTCCCTTCAGACAACTATCTAAACAAAGTACTTGTCCCTTCAGACAACTATCTAAACAAAGTACTTGTCCCTTCAGACAACTATCTAAACAAAGTACTTGTCCCTTCAGACAACTATCTAAACAAAGTACTTGTCCCTTCAGACAACTATCTAAACAAAGTACTTGTCCCTTCAGACAACTATCTAAACAAAGTACTTGTCCCTTCAGACAACTATCTAAACAAAGTACATGTCCCTTCAGACAACTATCTAAACAAAGTACATGTCCCTTCAGACAACTATCTAAACAAAGTACATGTCCCTTCAGACAACTATCTAAACAAAGTACATGTCCCTTCAGACAACTATCTAAACAAAGTACATGTCCCTTCAGACAACTATCTAAACAAAGTACTTGTCCCTTCAGACAACTATCTAAACAAAGTACATGTCCCTTCAGACAACTATCTAAACAAAGTACATGTCCCTTCAGACAACTATCTAAACAAAGTACATGTCCCTTCAGACAACTATCTAAACAAAGTACATGTCCCTTCAGACAACTATCTAAACAAAGTACATGTCCCTTCAGACAACTATCTAAACAAAGTACATGTCCCTTCAGACAACTATCTAAACAAAGTACATGTCCCTTCAGACAACTATCTAAACAAAGTACTTGTCCCTTCAGACAACTATCTAAACAAAGTAAATGTCCCTTCAGACAACTATCTAAACAAAGTACATGTCCCTTCAGACAACTATCTAAACAAAGTACATGTCCCTTCAGACAACTATCTAAACAAAGTACTTGTCCCTTCAGACAACTATCTAAACAAAGTACATGTCCCTTCAGACAACTATCTAAACAAAGTACATGTCCCTTCAGACAATTATCTAAACAAAGTACATGTCCCTTCAGACAACTATCTAAACAAAGTACATGTCCCTTCAGACAACTATCTAAACAAAGTACATGTCCCTTCAGACAACTATCTAAACAAAGTACTTGTCCCTTCAGACAACTATCTAAACAAAGTACTTGTCCCTTCAGACAACTATCTAAACAAAGTACTTGTCCCTTCAGACAACTATCTAAACAAAGTACATGTCCCTTCAGACAACTATCTAAACAAAGTACATGTCCCTTCAGACAACTATCTAAACAAAGTACTTGTCCCTTCAGACAACTATCTAAACAAAGTACTTGTCCCTTCAGACAACTATCTAAACAAAGTACATGTCCCTTCAGACAACTATCTAAACAAAGTACTTGTCCCTTCAGACAACTATCTAAACAAAGTACTTGTCCCTTCAGACAACTATCTAAACAAAGTACATGTCCCTTCAGACAACTATCTAAACAAAGTACATGTCCCTTCAGACAACTATTTAAACAAAGTACATGTCCCTTCAGACAACTATCTAAACAAAGTACATGTCCCTTCAGACAACTATCTAAACAAAGTACATGTCCCTTCAGACAACTATCTAAACAAAGTACATGTCCCTTCAGACAACTATCTAAACAAAGTACATGTCCCTTCAGACAACTATCTAAACAAAGTACATGTCCCTTCAGACAACTATCTAAACAAAGTACATGTCCCTTCAGACAACTATCTAAACAAAGTACATGTCCCTTCAGACAACTATCTAAACAAAGTACTTGTCCCTTCAGACAACTATCTAAACAAAGTACATGTCCCTTCAGACAACTATCTAAACAAAGTACATGTCCCTTCAGACAACTATCTAAACAAAGTACATGTCCCTTCAGACAACTATCTAAACAAAGTACATGTCCCTTCAGACAACCATCTAAACAAAGTACATGTCCCTTCAGACAACTATCTAAACAAAGTACATGTCCCTTCAGACAACTATCTAAACAAAGTACATGTCCCTTCAGACAACTATCTAAACAAAGTACATGTCCCTTCAGACAACTATCTAATCAAAGTACATGTCCCTTCAGACAATTATCTAAACAAAGTACATGTCCCTTCAGACAACTATCTAAACAAAGTACATGTCCCTTCAGACAACTATCTAAACAAAGTACATGTCCCTTCAGACAACTATCTAAACAAAGTACATGTCCCTTCAGACAACTATCTAAACAAAGTACTTGTCCCTTCAGACAACTATCTAAACAAAGTACATGTCCCTTCAGACAACTATCTAATCAAAGTACTTGTCCCTTCAGACAACTATCTAATCAAAGTACTTGTCCCTTCAGACAACTATCTAAACAAAGTACATGTCCCTTCAGACAACTATCTAATCAAAGTACTTGTCCCTTCAGACAACTATCTAAACAAAGTACATGTCCCTTCAGACAACTATCTAATCAAAGTACTTGTCCCTTCAGACAACTATCTAAACAAAGTACTTGTCCCTTCAGACAACTATCTAAACAAAGTACTTGTCCCTTCAGACAACTATCTAAACAAAGTACATGTCCCTTCAGACAACTATCTAATCAAAGTACTTGTCCCTTCAGACAACTATCTAAACAAAGTACATGTCCCTTCAGACAACTATCTAAACAAAGTACTTGTCCCTTCAGACAACTATCTAAACAAAGTACTTGTCCCTTCAGACAACTATCTAAACAAAGTACATGTCCCTTCAGACAATTATCTAAACAAAGTACTTGTCCCTTCAGACAACTATCTAAACAAAGTACATGTCCCTTCAGACAACTATCTAAACAAAGTACATGTCCCTTCAGACAACTATCTAAACAAAGTACTTGTCCCTTCAGACAACTATCTAAACAAAGTACTTGTCCCTTCAGACAACTATCTAAACAAAGTACATGTCCCTTCAGACAACTATCTAAACAAAGTACATGTCCCTTCAGACAACTATCTAAACAAAGTACTTGTCCCTTCAGACAACTATCTAAACAAAGTACATGTCCCTTCAGACAACTATCTAAACAAAGTACTTGTCCCTTCAGACAACTATCTAAACAAAGTACTTGTCCCTTCAGACAACTATCTAAACAAAGTACTTGTCCCTTCAGACAACTATCTAAACAAAGTACTTGTCCCTTCAGACAACTATCTAAACAAAGTACTTGTCCCTTCAGACAACTATCTAAACAAAGTACTTGTCCCTTCAGACAACTATCTAAACAAAGTACATGTCCCTTCAGACAACTATCTAAACAAAGTACATGTCCCTTCAGACAATTATCTAAACAAAGTACATGTCCCTTCAGACAACTATCTAAACAAAGTACTTGTCCCTTCAGACAACTATCTAAACAAAGTACATGTCCCTTCAGACAACTATCTAAACAAAGTACTTGTCCCTTCAGACAACTATCTAAACAAAGTACATGTCCCTTCAGACAACTATCTAAACAAAGTACATGTCCCTTCAGACAACTATCTAAACAAAGTACTTGTCCCTTCAGACAACTATCTAAACAAAGTACTTGTCCCTTCAGACAACTATCTAAACAAAGTACTTGTCCCTTCAGACAACTATCTAAACAAAGTACTTGTCCCTTCAGACAACTATCTAAACAAAGTACATGTCCCTTCAGACAACTATCTAAACAAAGTACATGTCCCTTCAGACAACTATCTAAACAAAGTACATGTCCCTTCAGACAACTATCTAAACAAAGTACATGTCCCTTCAGACAACTATCTAAACAAAGTACTTGTCCCTTCAGACAACTATCTAAACAAAGTACATGTCCCTTCAGACAACTATCTAAACAAAGTACATGTCCCTTCAGACAACTATCTAATCAAAGTACATGTCCCTTCAGACAACTATCTAAACAAAGTACATCTCCCTTCAGACAACTATC